>VWPW01021686.1:1377557-1630123 GCA_013389825.1 Crypturellus undulatus
TTTTTCAGCAAGACAAGCAGCAGAAACTTTTTTTTTTCTTCTCACTATGTATCTTGCAAGGTGCTTAATCATTTATTGCTCAAGGAATCTAACCTCTCATTACAGCTCAAGTATTTTCACTGTTCAAGAATTGTAGCATTCTTGAATGCCTGTTATCGCAGAATCATAGAAATGTAGAATGCAGCAAACCTCCAGAGAGATCTCAGCAGCGAGATCAGACATTTGATAGGATCAAATATGACTGCACTGTCCCTTGCCCAAACACTTCTTGTTCCTTCCTTTAGATTTCTGTAATGTGTTCACAGTCTGCATTGGTAACATGTTGCATTGTTTTACCTCACTTCGAGTTTGAAAGCTCCTGTATGGAAAATTAAGCTACTTACCGTTCGATGCTTTGGGAAAAAAAGGAGAATGATAAATCAGTGACTGCTTTTCTTGTTTGAAGGTTCTTGTAATGTTGATTCACTTCCCCCTCTCCCCCCTGATGGTGTAGGTAAGGCCAATATTTCTAGTCCTTTTGTTTTTGTTTATTTTTTTTTCCTGAAAGGACTGCCTGGTTTTTTTGTCTATACTCTGCCATATATTTCTTAAAATGCATTGCAAAAACTGATTCTGCTGAGGCATTCATCTTGCTGAATAGAATGAAAAATTTTCTAAACAAGATTTGTGGATACAAGTTTGCCAACTGACATACTGAAAAAGTTTCACATTGCAAGCTTGTATTCTGTGCATCTGCTTTGAGAAACTCTTCAGTTTGCTGTTCTAGCTCTTAGAAGTGGCACCATTAAGGAAAAACAGAATACATTTATATATATATACAGTGCAATACATACACTGGTCTAGCTGACTGAAATATCAGGGAATCTAGTGTGTAAATTATAACATGAATATTAATAGGAAAATGAAATGAATGGATGCCCACCATGTATTTATTTTATTTTTTTCCAGGAATGTTTATAACAGCATTACAATTTCTTGAGTCTTCCGTTTCTTCTTATACCCATTCCTTCTTTCTAACACATGTAAAGCATATTTGACACGTATAATAATGGAATGATTAGGCATGTTACTGACATCAGGGTTTAAGGGATGGGGTGACATAAGGAATTTATGTTCCACTTTAATCCATTTGTCAACCTCCTCCGGGACCTGTTTTTAAATCTAACTCAAGCCATACTAATTTGGAGGTGGAGGGAAACCTGCCTAATCCAACAGCCTGAAAAACACAGAGATAGATGAAAATGCTGTTTCATTTCCCCATGACTCCTGGTGTCTTTTTTTATTTTAGGTGGAAAAAACAGGTAATTTATCGGATGACTCTTTTTTTTTTTTTTTTTTTTTCCCCTGGATGATGCATATGGCAACTTGTTCAGATCTGTTACCTTTTCAATTCAAGAATCAAAACAGAAAATGGTACAGATGGATTATTTGAGACACTAAATAGATGATATATAAGTGTGTAATTCCCTGGAGTGATTACTGACCACTTTGCACAGCAAGTCAATTTTCATTTTAGTTATTAAAAAAAAACATTTAATGTTTTTTGACAGGGAGGAAAGTTTTTTAGTATATTTATGTTATTCAAATAACACTAAAACAACACTAAAAGCAACACTAAAATCCGTTGCTTGCAGGATATCCAAAGTGGCAGTGTGCCTTGTCTAAGCCCAGGCAGTGCTGGTGGAGCCTCAGTATAGCTGGTGGAGCAGCTATATTAAAACTAGGATGTCCTTTCTGTACCATAAGCTCCAAATGAAGTTGCTGCTGGTTACATTGGAGCCAAGTGGTGAAGCAAGTTCGTAATCACACATTGTGATTCTGTGCACATTGTGTAACTGAGGCTGGTTGATTCAGATACCTTTAAACAGCAATGCTTGATAAGAAAGGAATTATTGCCACTACCTGACACTTGGCACTGGCATTCAAGCACGTGTAGGAATTCAACGTGAGTGTCAGTATGTAGAACTGTGGATTTTACAGATTTATTCAGAAAATTTGTTGCTTACCAAGGTGCCAATCTCAGGGTTTGAAGATGAAAATTATGCTCCTAGTAGTCAAATATTTATGAGTAGAACCCAATGCATTTAAACCTTGTTGACCTTTATACAGTTATGACATATATCATCACTTGGTTATCCCTACCATTGGTTTGGTCTGGAAAAAGTAAAACAAGGGATTAGTAGTCCCTAAGGGTAAGTTAAAATGCAGGCTACTACTATATTATATGGCCTTAGTATACTTAGTTTCTTTTGCGGCAGCATGATGAGACAGTTCAAAGCAAAAAAAAAAAAAAAAAAAATAGGTGCCAGTTGCTAGATGATTCTGTATAAGGAGAGTTTAGAGAATGATCTTACTGCTTCTATATTAAACGTTCAAATATTGCAAACAAACTCACTGACAGTATTTGCGTTAGATGTGCAAGACCTAACTCTTGCTTTCTATTTAAGAAGTTACAAACATTCAAAATGATTTGTTTATATATGATTTCTTTTTTCTGATTTGAGGCCAAAAGGAAAGCAACTATGGTCATTTGATCTCTCGTCTAACATAAATCATAGGTATTTTATTGCTTAATTAGAACTCGGAATCCAAAACCTTTGATTGAATTAGGGAACATCTAAAAACAAGAGTGACCAAAAGATCTTCAAATCCCGTTTTAAACACATTTAGGCTGAATATGAATGATTAAAAAGAAATGTTTTCAAGAAAAATCAGGTAAGTTGATTTTATTTAAACCTACTTAGTAGTAGCAAGTGCTTAAAACTAACAGGACAGTATTTTAGAGTTAACTTTTTACCTGTAGTGCAAAACACAAAGTCTCCATTTTGGTTATTTTCTTCCAATGGTGGGAGCTCTGGGACCTATTATATTTTTCACTAATATGCTTTTGGATTGACATATTATTTAGAAATTCACACCAGACAACTTTTTAGGGTATATATGACAGCATTAAAGAATACAAGAACATTTGCATGAACTTCAATTACTGAGTTATATTCTCACATCACATATTTTACAGCTGCAAGACTTGTTATTTTGTTTTTATGCACGCTATCTTCATCGCTGGTGCTGGTTCAGCAACATGGCAGTGAAGCCATAATTATCTAGAATTTCTTCATGAATGCGTGGATGTGAAGTAAAATTTTTCTCTGCAGAGAGTCATATGATTAATAGTAGTCAGAAGTAAATCTTGACTAACCCACACATTTTATTTACATTGAGAACTTTAATAAAAGTGCAGTGGTAGCGTGAAAATCTTTCCTGTTCTTTATAGGTGCTTTGTACCAGTGTAGGTGTTGCAAAGCGGCCACGGGAGAACGACTTTCTACCCTAAAACTGATTCTCGTGTACACACCAGTGCACTGATACCAACGATTTGCACATTGACTACATCAGTATGAAGAGAATAAAGTCTCCCAGAGTTCCCCATACCATGTATTCTCACAAAGTCTTTTTCAAACTTTAAGCAAGCCTAGTTTTGATCTGGGTTGTGAGATTGTGCCATATATGGTCATCATGGAGCTACATATAGTTGATGACTCTCAGAGCTGGATTTTTCATCCTATTTTTGCCTGTTGCTGGTGATGAGAAAGCAGGGTGCAAACAGCCAGCAGATAGAACACTTACCTATGCTCTCAGTCATGACATACCGTCTGTGTCTGGCAGCCCATTTAGCTAAGCTAGTTTTAGGTATTATATATTTATTCCTATATTTATACTTTGTACAGTATTTAAACCCAATTTGTAGAGGATCAAATTTGATTCAGTTCTTAAGCTTCTCTTTCTCTCTTGCATTCATTTAACCACATCTAAATAAAGTTCAGAATTTGCATCAGTAGAGATTTTTGAACCAATTAAGTCCTTTTTAGAAAAAAATCAAATACAATTTAAGTACCAATTCTGTTTAATATTCTGAGTTGGATTTGGTTATACTGGACAATTTATGGACTCTTGCATGGTACAGAGTCAGTAGAGTTACATTAGGGATCAGGACATTTATAACTTGATGCTGTACATGCACTTTCTGCTTTTCATCATAGCTGATTGCCATAGTGGTTTCCAGAGCTTAAAAAAATGTCATTCAGAAAGCATTTGGCTATTTCTCTACCACACTCAATTGTGCCGTAGGGACACATGCAGTGTGCTTCCATACGGTCTGGTACAGGTGGGTGCTGTTGGCTGCTCACTGAGAATCATCTCATGGTCAGAGGCCATGGAGCTCTATGAGTGGTGGCCGTCTCTGGATGAATGTTCCCCATCGCTCTGTAGGACTAACTGTGGCTGAGCCCTTACTGGGGCCGAGCCCCCAGCAAGCTGGGGAATGAGGTTCCCTCTCACCAACTCAGAAGTTCACACTTAGTCACTGTATGAGAAGGTAGATGTATGAGAGAACAAAGCTCAAAAATTTGGAGTGAAATTTGATTTTGTGAGTTGCAATTGAAAGCATAAATAGGTGAGTAATATGATTTTTCAGTTCTCATGGCAGCAAAGTTCCCACTTCTGATAATAGTAAATGTGTAGCAAAGGTTAAAGTTTCTGGAATGATAATTTCTGAAGCTTTGTGATATATTATTAAAAGCTAGAGCTTCAATATTTCCTTTACTGGAGATTTGCTCCCCACTCCGCTTAAGGATTTATGAAAAAAAAAAAAAAAAAAAGAAAAGTTGACATTTTTTTCCACTGAGCTCTCGTATAAATTAGTGAAAGTGGAGGGTTGAGTCTAATGGATTTTTGTTGTTGTTTTGTTGTTTTTAACAGGAAAGCTTTTTGCTTGTTTTTGTTTTGTTTTCCATCCCATCGAAGTCATTGTGCTTGACAGTGAAATGCTGCAGTAAAGAACATTGATTAAGGAAGTTCTAAGTAGTGATCATGATCTTCCTGTTTATTGAAGGGAAGGACGGGACAGTGAAAGGGAAACTGCTTCAGATCAATCTCTACTAATTTAAACTATTTATAGAATCACTGATGAAAATAGGATTCATACAAATTTGGGGAGAATAATGTGCAATAACATGTATATGTATTTGCAAATATAAGTCACTGTTTTCATGGTTAGCAATACCACATATGTGTCACCATTATAGTATGTAGTAATCTTTACCAAAAAAACTCAGGCTCAAATCAATAGTTTCAGAGATGGAGAAAGTAAAATAGAATATAGATTTTTGATTGAAAATTAAAGAATATTAATGATTTTTGAAAAGCTATCTTACTATCTTACATTTGGCTTCTAAATAAGTACTGCACAAGCCTCTTGTGAATCTCTACTAATTTTCTGTAATTCTTTACAAGTTGTAAAGTCATAGCTGAAAGGTAGATGGAAAAGGAATGTACAAATAAGACATCTCTTATTGTTATATCAAAGATGATATATAACCAGCTCTGAAGTAATAACATTTAACAAGGCCTAGAGTCTTATCCAAAATGGGATCTTGTCCACTTCCACTTCTTCATTTAGTGCATTCATAAGAATGAAGTGAAGTTTCTAATTGGGAAATCTTATCTATTAGCATATGTAGTATATCCCAGTTATACTACAGAATGCTTTAGATCAATAGATATCCAGCCAACCCATATCTTAACATAGAGGGGTATCTTTAAACTAGCTCCACTTAATGTGTGTGTGTGTGTGCAGCTTATGAAAAAGTATTTAGAGTGACTAAGTACAGTTACACTATATTTTACAAGTTCTGCAGTGTAGTGTAATTTGTAATGCATTTTGTAACCCAGTAAGGTCAAGCAGCATATAGTGCTCCATTGAATAAAAGATTTACCAGTCATAAGCACATGGGGCTGTTCTAATACAGATTTGGAGGTATGGATATATTTTAGAGATACTTTGTTATTTTGCTGTTTTTAAAACAAATTCTTACCTATTAAATATTAGTATTTGGTTTATCAACGAGCTGTCTAACGAGTGAGACAGCTGGGAAATGACAGAGCTTTTATCTGTGTGGTGGGTGAGGAGAAAATATATACTAGTTTTTACCTATTGTCATACTTTTTGGCCATACATTAGTATAAAAAATAATAAACCAGAAAAGAAGTATTTATATACTTGCTTCTTCCCTTAAAGAATTGTTAAGTTATTCCTTAGATAATGCATTTTCTTAAAGCATCTTTAAAAATGGCTAATCATACATTTTATTGTATTTCAATAAATTTTTAGTATCTCAAAGGAAAAGACTGTTGCTGTTTACCTTCCTTGCAGGTTACTCGAAAGTGTATTCTCTATGGTTTTATGTCTTTTGCCATGCATTGTGGATGAGTGTCTGTTAATATAGAGTTAATATTTACTGAAAAATGCTTTTCCTGCTTATGAAATTCTAATTCAATGGATACCCATTTTTTTTATCATCTAATGCCAAGCTGGGCATGTCTGTTACGAATCTCAGACAGCGTTTTGTTTTCCTTGTATCATGTCATTGTATCCTTGCATCATATCGCTGTATTATCCTAAACATAGGACAGCGACCACTGGATACAGAGTGCTGCTCTTTCCATTGAGGCCCAGTTATGTGTGTATTTGTGGCTGACATTTCAGTGCATTGTCACTAAATGTATAGGATGTGCTGTTGTTCTAAAACTTAATTTGTTATCTAATAAGGACATTTATAAATTAAAATTTAAAAATGTGCAAAAGGACAATAGTTATTGAAAGACAGAATAGCAGATGGAGGAATCGTTCTTCAGGGAGTGTTTCTGAGGTTTGTTTTGTTTAATATTTTCATTAATGCTACTGGCGCAAAAAAAAAGTTGTACTAAGGACAAAGTAGTAAATGTTATTAGTGCAGATGAGAACTAGGCATTCATGCAAAAATATTTTATGACTGGAATACCATGAACTATGGAATAATACACACTAGGATCAAAGTCAACAATATGGGGTAAAAGAATTTCTACATAAATTATTCCCTTTTGACTACAAAAATATAAAGAACTGGAGATTTTTGTGGATCTGAGTTATTTCTGGGAAATATTAATTCCTTTATACAAGAGAATGGTATGTCTGAACATCTGAAATATTCTGGTGCAAATCTGATCACCTCCTTCCAGGGTTTATACAGTGTGGTTAACTGACTTGGAGACTAGATTCTTCCAGCATGTATACCCTGGGATACACTTAATTTGTTAATTGTTGCATGTGTGTCTTTTGTTTCAGCCTTTCTCTGAATTTCTGTGGATAAACGTTACTCAACAGTCTTTTTCAGTCTAAATGTTGGCCAGGTTAAGCACAGAGAGCTACGTGAAGTTGTTGAATTCTCTTGTTACTGCAGGACTGTTCATTGGCCTGCAATAAATTCCAGTTCCAATTGTATGACAGACTAATTGTGCCTTTCTCCTCAGATTTTAAGTGTTTAGATTCGATGATGGATCAAAATATACTTCTTACCTAGGATTTGGCTTGCTCTGTGCAAGAAACCCATGATGAAAAGATAGAAAATACAGCTCAGACCTTCTGCCCAAGGTTGTCGTGATCCAGAGTTCTCTGTGGCACTTGAATACTGATCTTCTCTCTAGAGAGTCATTTCCTCTTCATTTATATTCAGTTAGTATATGATTGGCAAACAAAACCATTGTTTGTGGAAAGAAAAGTTAATTAAACATTGTTAATTATTCCGATTGAATGCTATAGAAATACAATATAAAAACTTACTACCTATGATTATCTTTTAAATCTTTTAAAATGTATAAAACTGGTCCTTGAGTTTGAGAATTCTGCAAGTTAAAAAAAATGAAATTTTATTACAGCATATTTTATTTTTTAATTTTATCCTATTTTAAGTTTGCCTGTCAACTGACTTGATTTTAAAGAAATAGAGAGATTTGTAGATAGAAGTAATAACTTTTATTAGACTGGTTAGTATATTTGAAAAAATTAGGGCTTGCAGGCACACAAGCCATTGTTCCAGGTGTGAAATACAGAAACAACAGCAAAATAAAAGTTGTGTGGATATAGTGGATGCCCATTAACTCAGTCATTTTTAAAAGAAGAGCAGCTGTTACCTGTGGAATTAAGAGGGTGGTATTGAAGGGACGAGGCAGAGAAAGTTCCATACCACTACAAAAAAAAAGACATTGTTCATTAACTATGGACCAGAGAAAAGTTAGGGATTAAAACGGGCTGTAAAACTACTCTCTCCTGAGTCCACAGCATCCAGTAATTACGTGTTTTGATTACCAGGATTTCAAAGGTGTTAGTAAGTTTTACTTAAGCCTGAGGACTTCAACTTCAATCAGAAAGGTGTGTGAATTAGTAAAAGTTAGAGTGGTGAAAAGTGTGTAGCCATAGGCAGATAGAGACCTGTTTTCCCTTGTAGGTGCTATTTGTCCACTCTGATACATACTTTCTGCTCAAGTTTTAGGTACATAGTTATTGTGATAACGAATTCTTGGGATACATTGTATTCTGCTCCTGCAAGTTCCAATTGTAGAAAAGTAGTGCTGGTGATGTTGAGATGTTATTAATTACAGTAATAATAGAGATGTGTTGTTGAATTTTTACATTTCTTGTAAGTGCATTTCTTGTACATACAGTCTGCAGCCATCCAGCGTGGTTGGACTGCAGCTAGTTTGTTTCTGATGGTGAATTTACTGAAGTTAGAGATTGTTGTAAGGACAGGATGGTTTGAGGAAGACTTCTTCAAGGTTGAATCTTATTCTAGAATTGCTTGTAATTATTTAATAAGTTTCTGTTATTTGGCAGTGGTAACTCCAGTTATGTGATATTCAAGTTTCTTTTTCATAAAGTATGTATATTTTTTAAATAGAAATGTGCTTGTTGAATAAAGCCTGTCTTTGGATGGTTGAAGTAGGTAGATATGAGGGTTCCCATTCCTTTTCCCCTGACGAGGAAATGGGATATGATCTGAGAGTGTCTAAGTCGTGTGTGTGGCTGTGCGGCAGATGGCGCAGGTTTATAGAGGTAAGTTGTTAGCGTGTGGTTTTGCACTCATTTTAGTTTGTAGGTTACCATCTTTGATGTCAGCCTTATTATCTAGGCAAGTGATGCTGTTTGGGAGTATTTCAGAGGCAGTTTGACAGAAGAATTGCTATTATTGAATTTGTGGTTGGAATTATTAAGGAAGTCCAGTTTTCTGGTCATGATGATGAGGCTGTTATCCATATGTCTGAGTTGCAGAATGGACTTGCTGGTACCTGCCTAACAATGAGTAGTTGGTCTTTCACTTAGCTTAGAAAGCTGTTACTTCTCTTTAAAACCTGCAGAATGGTTTGTGTGTCCCCAAATTTATCTAGTGTTTCCAGCAAAGCCAACAGCCCTAGTCCTGCTCCTGTCTTTAGACCATTTTGGTTACAAAAAAAATGCTGTGTGGAGAAACAGAATCTTTTTTGCCTTTCAAGACTCCTTTTCTTAGCTTATCTGCACTCAAACTGACCTTTGCTAGCTCTGTTTCTAATTCTGCTCATATACTCATTTTTAGTAGGGGATATATGTTGTAAGTAACCAAGGTCAAATTTCTGAGCCCTTGTATGTTAACCCAATGATTTCTAGCCCCCTTTAATCCCTCCTTACACCAGCAGCTGTAGTAATAAGGGTCAAGGGGCTGCTAGGAGCTGAGGTCATTAAGCTTTTGGGTTGTATTTATTCATTTTGTTGGTGCTTTTCACTGATTGGTCTTAATGGGAACTATCCATTTAGTTCTACAGTACTAAAAGAGCATTTGACCTTCTCAACAACACGAATGCCTGATTTTAAGTTTATTTTCCTTTGGCTATAAACTTGATTCTGACTTTTAGATATGGAAATTGTCTTTCACATCATTATGCAGTGAACTGCTGTTTATTAATGACTATTTTTTATACCTCATCATTAATGTGTATACAGTCACATCCCGCTAAAGGAATGGAAAACGCCATCAATTTCAATGAAACCTTTCAGGGCTCCCATTGATATTAATGATATGATGGGAAAGGAATTGGATCCTTACCATATGCCACAACTAAATGTCTAGGCTGTATACTGCTTTATGCTGCTGCTTTATACTGCTGCTTAACTTCATCATTGCTTTAGTATATTATGTTCTAGCCATTTTTGTTTGATGGTAACATCGGAGTGCATAAGCCCAGTCTTTGGGTTTTATTGATATATTGTACGCATGGCAAAATGGTGAATACAGCTTACTAGAGAACTTCCAAGAAAAATGGCTAATGTATGTCCACAGGTAGAGCCTCCAACTGCTCCAGCATAAGTGCAAAATTGAACGGTTAAATAGTGTTCTCCTCAGGTTTCCATCACTGCTCCCCTAAGCAAGCTGTGGACGGCAGCCATGAGAACATACCCTGGAAGCTTGTGCCTTGGTCACCTCGAGCAGAAGCTGCGTGTCCCACCGTCAGCCCTCGCTGTCTGCACCCTGTTTCTGACACTCTTTCCTCCCTCGTAGTCAAAGTAGTTCGGTTTGTGTTTTAATGCTTGAGACGTTTTCAGCTGCTACTGGTGAGAACAATTTCTGCACAGTGAGGAGCTTTGTTGTATTTGGTGCTGCTCCTCGTGATAGGGGTGCTTGCTCACTAGTACTGCACTGAGACCAGCTGACGTTAAAAATTCCGTTAGGTGGCGGATATATTTGGTCACTTCTGGCTTGATGTGGATCTGAACCAGAAGCGAAAGCCTTTCTATCCTACTAACAATTTCCTGAGCTTTCCATTCCCCTATATTAAGAGGGTTTTTTATAGAGTGGAAAAATGCCTCACCATAAAGCTCTAAGGTTAAAACTAGAGCCCTTCTCTGCCTTCTACAACACTCCTTAAACTATGGATCTTGTTTGCTCGGGGAAGCGGAGTGCAGGAGGAAGCCAGATGGCAGCTGCTTTGAGCTGCTGCTGCCGCCGCTTTGTTGTGCAGGACGGGCGCCCCTCCTCCCGCTCGAGCAAATGGTGATTCCCAAAGGAGGGGTGTGCACACCCCGGAAAGGGAGCCCCGCGACTTCATTTATTTATTTATTTATTTATGTCTGCTGTTTTAATAGTTTGCAAAAGAAATGGAGTTCATAATCAGAAGAAATTTTGAGATGTACGTGTGGCAAAGTTGTATAATTCTAAGGTTGAATTTCGAAAATGGTGCACATAGCTGTAGTTAATTTATTGCTCTCAGTTAAAGTGCCTGAATTGCTGAACCCAAACAAGTTGCTTGGAAAACATATCCCAAACAGAAAAAAAAAAGTTTTACATGTTATTTTGAGGTGAAATGAAGTTGATTTGTCATTAGTGAATTAAAAAACAGAATTTGTTATTAGATCGTTTAAAGTTAACAAAACATTGACCAGAGAGCTTTTAGCAAATTATGAGGGCAGGTAAGTTGGCTGGACCAGCTTTACTTCACAGAATCTGCACCAAATATTTGAGAGTTTCCTGGGGATTCGAAACATTAATTAAAAATCTACAAATTAGCTTGGTTAACTGGATTTAGCTATGAGATATTCACATATAACATAGCAAAGCACAGACTCAGCAGTCCTTGGAAGTCACTTCTCAAGACTGAATTTTTCGTGTAAGTTGGCATTCACATTTTTACGCAGAATGAAATTATGCCTAAGTCTATAGACTTCCTGACTGTTGGCACACATGTTTGATATTCATCATATTTATGATGCAGAATACTTAAGAGTTTTGAATTTCCAAGTGTGCTGAATTGTAACTTCTGCTAAGCCCACACATGTATATACAGTAAGGTTTATAGGATAATTAACTAAGCCTTTCTTTCTCTTGCTGATTATTAAGATCCATCTTCTTGTAAATCCAAGGACAATGAATAGTTACAGCAGGAGGAGCTTACTGCAAGTGCTGTCTTCTGTATACCCAGCACCGCATTCTGCTTGGCACAGTTGTCAGTAAAATGCTCCAGATTCTGCCTTTCGCCATAAACTGCCTTCTAAGCACAATGTAAATAGAATAGGCACGTAAGAATTAGGAAATTGTGTTATTAACAAGCTGCATTTTTAACCGCCATGGGGGATTTATTTAGACTGCCTAGTGTGCTTCAGAATGTGTTTTTTAATATAAACAGCTACTAAAGAAAAAGTCAGATGAATGTCAGAAATGAGCCTTAATGAAATATTTTTAAGAATATACCAAATAAAGTCATGTGGTTTTCTCTGTTCTTTTCTTCTTTGCTTTCTTGCTGTCTTTCTCTCCTTTCTGATGTCAGTTTATATCTTTTACAATGCAGATAGAGATGAGAGAAAAAGAGAAAATAACTCTGTAGTGCAGGTGGAAACAGTTAGAGCAGCGGGCTTGGAATTTAAAGCTGATATTCTTCCCTCTCAACATACCACATTAAAAAGTAGTTTGGGGTGCCTGGCATCTTCATGACTAGTAATATAAGTAAATATCAGCAGTATTCAGGATC
This sequence comes from Crypturellus undulatus, assembly GCA_013389825.1. Taxonomy (NCBI): domain Eukaryota; kingdom Metazoa; phylum Chordata; class Aves; order Tinamiformes; family Tinamidae; genus Crypturellus; species Crypturellus undulatus. The sequence continues at coordinate 1,389,924 of VWPW01021686.1, forward strand.
ATTCAGAATTGACATGCATATGGTTTATATATAAATATACACACATATATACATTCGGTGTCTTTATGTACGTTACAGAGATATAATAGACAGACATATATGCTGAAATCTATGTTTCACATCAAACCTCTACAGTATGCTTCATGAGGGAGACAAGACCCATGTGTTTTGCAGAAGCTTTTAAAGCTGTTTCATTTATTTTATTAGCCTTTAATGAATGTAATTAGAACCCAAGTAATTAAATGCAATTGTGCTCAGTATGTTCCTGTTGTAAATTGCCCTAAACAATGTGCATGGTGTGAACAAATTTGTGGGATTAATAGAGGATAGATAATGTTTTTGGATAGTATTTCACACTAAACGGCCGCAGAGAGAAACAAAGAAGCTGGCGCAGTGTCATTAATCTTAGTCAACTGGCAGTTCTGGGGTAATTTGCATGACTTAGGCAGTGACACAAGATGGGGCTAGGTTGGGATGGGTGTTAGATCACCAGGATACGTATGTATTTATTTCTCCTTAGTGCTCTGATTTATAAGTAGCAGGAAGTTTATTTGAAGAAATTGATTCATTCCATTTTCATCTCTGTTTTTATCTTAGATTAACTGAATTACTGGCAGTATATTGTCTGTGTTCCTTTGTTTTCATAGTTAGCATATTGGTTTATGGATATTAAAAAACATCTGTGCATCCTTGTCATCACAGGATAAAAAAAGCAGATGTACTGTGATTGGGTAGTACATTACTAGTGGAATAGATTTTCCTTCTTTCCTCTGTCTAGTATGTCTTGTTTCCTGGCTTAAAAAATACCAGGATGCAGTAAGATTCTTCCAGATTTGTTTCTGAAAAGCCTTACAGTGGCCATAGTAGCATATGAATTTTCATTTTATATCCCTTTTTTCCTGTGTATAAAAAGAAATCTAGGGAGAAGTGTAATTCAACAGCTATAACATTTTGTAATATTTTAGTAGATTAATAATTTCTTATGAGACAGTACTGACCATTGGGGTTAATGTTCACAAGAATTGGGTTACATTCAGTGTTGTGAAACTTAAAGCTGGCTGAAAATGCCTGTCAAAGTGAACCGTTTTCCTGAGAGTCTGGTAAGAAAATACTCAATTAGTTTGTGATATTAGAAAAATGACTCATGTTTAGTTTGACTCTTGCTAAATAAATATATGCCATATTTAACATCAAAATCTTCCTATAAGCTTATCTAGTTCTATATTATCCTCTTTGTTTTTTTTTTTTTTTGGACTGAAAACTGTGCCAAAAAGTTATGAAGTCATTCATTTAATTTTTGTGGAAGCTGTTATTCTGTTAACTATGTAGCTTGTGCTCACCCAATTATGTTTTTATTCTGTGCTCTCGTTGTACTCAGTTGTATAGTAAAAATGAATGGTGAGTAGACTGAGAATCTTGAGAAACCCTTGAGAAGCTGCAGTCATGAAAGATAAAAAGGAAGTGATTGCTGCTTCAACAGTATCTGTGGATCTTTTAATTACAATTTTTCATCACAGGAAGATTCACTTAAACAGGACTAAGGAGGAATGAAGTAGGGTATTCCAAAGCTGTTAAACCAAATAGTTTTGTGTTATACACATCCTACTAGCTACTTTTTCATATTTAAAAAAATATATTTAATGACATATGTTGTTAATAATTTAAATGACTTTACGTGTATTTTTAAATTGCATAGTTATCTAATAGGAAATTTAAAATACAAAGTGCATGAGTGCCCTTGAATATTGTTATATGGGTTGACAATGATATTCTTTATCATTGCATACTACATCATGTTATAGTCATACTTCTCATAATGTAAAATTCAAATTCTACAGATGTTAAGGACAGTTAAGGACTGTTAAGTAGCTGATATCTGTTGCTGATATCTACCTACTATGTTGAAATACTAAGTGTTCATGCAAGTTTTTAAAAGATCAAGTATTTTTTGTGGTAATGATGAAAGGCAGATGAGCATGTTCCACTGAAATGTGGAAGTAGCGTGTTTTTTAGAATGTTCAAAATATAACAACAAATACCAACAAGGAGAAATGCTAAGTGTATAGTTAGACCATTTTAACCTGAAGCTAAGTTGTCACTAATTACCTGTCTTGTCTTCTGAATTGCATCTAAACAGTGTAAAAGTAACTGTGACTTTTGATTAAACATTTTAATAATTATACCTTTGAGGAAGAAAGCTTTTCTTAGTTCTGTCAGTAATAAAGTAGAGGGGTGTGATGGCATTAAAATAAATTTGCTTATAACAATTTTAGAAAACACAAAATGCTATGTGTTTAGAATATGTTATGTTCTACTGTGGGTTTTAGTAAAGAAAAAAAAAAGGCATATTTGGATGATAGTATGATGTAAATGAAAATATATAATCTGGCAGCTAATGTTGCATGGCCAATCTTAATTTCAATGTTTCCTGACTCACAAATTGGGAACATGAACACATACTTACATTCTTTCCTTAAGACAACTGAAAAAAAAATTCTGAGTGTTTAAATCGTAAGGAATTTTTGCTAACCTTTGCTAGCCTGCTTATTTAAGAAGTACAACGACCTTACTGGTTCTTATTCTTCTTTCTATAATAATAGTTTCAGCTCAGCATAATTTCAATGAACTCAGAGAGTTGCATGGCTTTCTATGTACTACATTGAGGTAGAGAACGAGGCCCTGTTTAGACAGGAGCACAGCCTCTAGTTTTTTGCTTTTTATTTAATAATCATAACTATATATTATATTGTCTTCAGTGCCAACCAGCACTGCTATACTTCAGGCTGCATACCTGTATGATTTTATTTTACAGTAATATGAGTTTTGGAGGCATTGCAGTATATGCACAGAAGGCTAACTATTGTAGGGAACTGTGCTCAGACTGAAGAGGCCTCAAGAGAAAGAGTTTAAATCCTGCTTATTTTTTGTCAGCTTTACAGCCTTCTTACCATACTACAAAACATTTTTGTCATTGTACCTTAGCTAAAACATCTCTTCTGGAATAAAACTCACATCAAAGCAGTATGTCAAATCAACTGGTAAGTAATATTTAAGAATGCCTTTATTAGCATCCATGCAATTCAAGTAACACGGGTTACTTGTTCTACTCCTTCCTCTGGCTCAACAAACTACATGTTTTTCTTCCCTTTTGTGAAAAAAGTTATTGTAATTCTTTGATTACTGGTGTAATGTGTAAAACAACAAAAGTAATTAATTAACAATTCATGAAAGCAGATCACTGCTATTAATATGACATTGACCCATGCAACACTGATCAACATTTAAAGACCAGGGACCATAATATTTATTATGAGGTCAAGCATATCGATATAGCATTAAAATGAGTCATATCTAATACACTGCAAAGAAATGATTATGTTAATGCAACAAGTATACTAGATACCTAGATTTTTAAGTTGCAAAAAAGTTATCCAAAATCTGTTATGTGAGAATTACAATGAGGTAAAGTGATTTATTTGCTCTGCTTTATTTTTTTTATTTTCATACAGTATGGCGAACTGTAACCCTAAAATGTTATAACCTGTATACTTCTAGAAGGATGAAATTTCCCCAAATTATTTTGCATTGTCTTTGTTACTAATGAAAACCTTACTATCCAGTTTGCTGCATCTGTCTCTCTACTTGGACTTTTTCTTGTACTGCTTGTATTTATTGGCTGTTTCCATTAAACATTTTTTTGTTTTGAGAAAGAGAGATGAAGAGGGAAAATAGACACAAATATATCTGGTTGTGTATTTACAATTAACATAACTGTACCTGGATGTGAATAAGTTTAAAGTCAGTTAGGAGGACCATTCAGAACTGGATTTTTTTTGTTTACTTCACTATTACTGGAAGGTAATACATTTTTAGTCTGTTAATTCTGGTAATTTGGTAATTTTGTCTTTGGACTTTATGTAAGCCACAACTTACGTAAGCCTGTCATTTTGATTCTGACCAAAACTGAAGGATAGATCCTGAGTAAAACAAAATCTAGCTGGAATGTCTTTAAGAAGTTGGAGTTAACTTGGAAGTTTTGTAGATATAATTAAAGTTATATTAAAATGGTGTACTAGAAGTGGCTGACTTTGAGTTCTTTCAAATATAAAACCTAAAATTGTTTTAAGTTTGAATTCACAGTATCAAAATATCAAATATTAAAGAATGAAACCTCTCATTTGCTGTTTAAAGATGCTTAGAACTTTATACGTACAAGGCAGTTAACAGATAACACTTAATCATACGATTAATACTGGCACAGTTTGAGGTAAATGGGAGAGAGCATTTCTCACTGCGCCATGAAGAAGCTGAGAGCACTAGGCTGGTCCTCCTGGATTGCACACTGATTTCCATGTCCCAGTGCTATTCTAATTCTCATGCTGCTGCTCTGCTTAGTGCTCTATCTCTAGTTTCGTGTGGGTAAGGATTTTGTATCACTTCCAAGGCATTTGCACTTCAGTGGTTTTCAAGAGATTCCTTGATGTGAAAGCTCTAGCAAATGGTTGCTGCAGCTTACTTTGAAGCAAGCAGAATGGCTAGGAAAATTAAATTTTCTTTGTGATGTTAAGGAGTAGCACCTCTTGCCCATGTGTCCTAGAACTGACGAGATAGCAATTGGTACTATGTGTAATTGTAACATAAGTGGGGGCCAGTTTTGCTGCTGATATAAGTAGAAAGACTTCATTTGATTCTTTTGAAGTTTTCCGTTCATATTCCCTTAGTTTGACCTTGTAATTGCATGCTCAAATTAATAGCATTAATTGTTCATTAATTGTTTTTGAGAATTCACTTTAGGACTTTAATTTGCTGTGTGTTAGTTATTATTTACTTACAAACTGAACTTTGGTATCATTCATACCATTCATAAGGAGATGTCCTCTATGAAGAGGTCAAAATGATTGAATTGCTGCACATTAATCTGAAACAGGCAGGATCTACAGAACTTTGCTGGCCGCTACAAGAACTTCTTTCTGTTTTGTCTCTACTTTAGAAAATTGACTTGATAAGAATGGAAATGTGATAGGTCTCAGGATGTTTTAAAATGTGTTAGTATTTCAAGTGTCCCTGTACCTCAATCATAAGGCAAAATGAAATGTATGGTACTAAGCTGTATCTGCATTTGTTGCTACTGGAATTTTTGTTCTGTGCACAAGATGTATAGATGTGTTTGTGCATACACAAGAGAAGACACAGACGTTATTTAGTAGTGTGCTACTGGTGTGCACAAGTGTGGTAGGAAAACCACACTTGAGCAAACGAATTAACAAAAGTTTGGAGACAACTTCCAATACTGATTTAAAGCGATTTCCTGTTTCATTTATTTTTAGTCATGCAAAAAGTAACAGTCCCAAAGGAACGCTTGAGTGTAAACAGTTCAGAGGACACTCACATATGTCTTTGTGACCAACTACTTTTTTTATGACACGCAGGTTAAAAACATTGATGTTGTTTTAATATTACTGAGCTGCAAAATATTGATATAGGTTTCCTGAAAAAGTGGGAGGGTTGGTGGAAGAAATACATTTATCATTATGAGACTCACTGTTTAAGTTTTGCATGTGAACGAGACTCTTAAAATTACCTTAGCAGAGAAATGATCATAGCTAAATTTTCTCTGTGATAGCTTTGCAAAGATCTATCATAAAGTGCAGACCTTTTCCTTTCTGTTGATGGGGTGGTATGGTAATTGTTGCAAGCTGAACTTAGGGAATTCCAATACTGTCTTGCTCTTTTCTCCAGTCTAGTAGATGGCAACATTGAACCACTGGTATCTTTGCAAGTTATCATGAAGCCAATTAGGAAAAATGGAAATCTACCAGAAGTTTAAGTATTAATATGCTGTTTTAAAATGTACTTTTATGTTAATTATATAAACTGTATATGTTCTGCATAATAGTTGTATGATATTTGTTTGCAATAATTCAGCTAGCAAGATAATAAAGATAAAAAAATCATGAAGTTTGTTCTAATCACATTATGTTTAACTCTTAAATTTGTTTTACAAATGGAATTATTTTCTCAAATGAAAACAATCCCTTTCAATAGAATATATCTACATTATCTCCTACCTAAGGAATGATCCAGAATATAAGTGAGTGTCAAAAGATGGAGTCTGTTGTCTCAGATTTGTATAAATCTGAGTCCAGCTTCTGTTTTTGTGAAACAGAATCCAATATATTGGAACGGACTTAAAATCCAATGGAAAGGTTTTGCTCAAATATATGCACTTTAATGTAATTTTAATGTATGTTTTGATGGGCCTCAGCAAACTTTTGTACCAAATTGATAAAAGGCTTTGGAATAACTTGTCAATTGGCCATTATTTTGTGTTTCTTTGCTCTGTTTAAATCTGAGACTTGAATCTGTCCCACCTCCCAGGCGTGGGAAGCTGAGCAGCTCAGCCAGGGGCAGGAGTGAGGGGAGCTCTTGCCTTCTTTCCTGTGAGCATTTCCTTTGTATAAACACCTTATAAGCACCCAGCACCCTTTCCTCTATATGTGCTTTGGACTGTATTGCCTCATCTTCTAGCAGTGTCTGGCTGTGTAAATTTAACACTCAAGTGCAGTACCTGCAGTGCACTGATTTGAAACATTGCTCTGTAGTTGCACTGCCAGATTTGGCTCAAGATGAAACTTTTGAACTTAGTGTTAAAATGCAAGTACGAGTCTAGTCTTTCCAACCTTTGGCACCCTTGCTGAAGAGGCTTAGAAATCCAGAAGAACACTGCGTCTCAAATTCTCGCTCTTCAGAACTGTAGAGCAGCCCACGTATTTGTGGAATATTTGTGGTTTCTTGTAGCATCCCTCCTGGATTTTGTGGCTGGAAAAAATAGTATAGTGGTCACTGGAATTTGCGAAAGTCTTTGCATTGATTTCTACATGCAGCAGACGGAACCTAAAGGAAGCAGTTCCAAGTAAGAGGTGGTGTGCAGGTGTGAAGTGACATGTGCCGTACGATATGTCTGTTTGCAGATCCAGAAGAAAAGTCATGACTTGGGGAATTAATACTTTGATGTCTATCAGCTATTGTTAGAAGCCTCAAGTAGGGAGTTGTTTGTTATTACTTTTTAATCCTGGTTAGCCGTGGCATGCAGACTATGAAAAGTATTAGACCTGATTTACATAAATCAGAAGCTTGTCAGCTTCTTCCTTTGAGATGCCTATGTTGCCTTAAAATTCAAATTGATGACCTCATTGTAACACAATAAATAGTGCTGGTAAATGTTACTAAGGTTTTTTTTCTATTAGTGAACATACAGATGAAAATGCAATGTTAAAATTTGTGGTGTTCTTACATGCACTACGCAGTTTTCCATATTTTTGAAATATTCTTTCCATCCTCAAAATGTCTTTGCTTCATGATGCTTAACCAAAGGCTCCAAACCTGGCCTTTCATTTAAAAAAAAGAAACATTCTCGTCTTTTAACTCAATGGCCATTTTCCTGTGCCATGAAGAATGAGCAGGTCTATGTCATAGGAAACATTAAGGGAAATAAGAGAAATATTATGCTTATAATCAGAAAAGCTCTGGATAATTTTATGACTGCAAAGGACATCTGTAGCTATGCCTACTAAGATAAGGGCACTTACCTCTCATTTTGCAAGATATAGCTTACAGCGGAGGAAAAACGTTTTTTTTTCCTGTTTGATTTTGGTTTTATTTTTATTTTTTTAAGAATTACCTAAGTGCTAAAAATGTGTGGTAAGGGTATGCTAGAAAATATTGCTAAAATGTATTGCTAGCTAATTTTTATTAGGGATGGTTGTGTTTTGTCCTCAGTGATTAATTTCTCTTGAAAGAAGAGTGCACTAGTGACTTAATACATTTCACCTGTCTGGTTTACTGTAAATATTTTCTGTAAAACACAAACATGATCTTTTCTAGCTTTCAGAAAAAAATAAACAGCATTTTCTATAAGATGAAAAATTTCCAGATCTTGAATTTTGATGGGTCTAAGAAGGTATTTTATCTGTTTTTTGTTTCAAACTGTTTGTGTCAGATATATGGTTCTGAAAATAACCACTAAATACTACTAAAATATACCATTCTGCAATTAATTTCTGAAGTTTTCCTTATGGAAGAATTGCTATTTAACCTTGCTGTGTTCTTGTACTTGCATTTTTGCATTTTGAGCTAGTGATGGATAGATTTCAGTGTTCGGGATCTGATTTTAGTGTTCTCCTCATTGGATACTCTCATTTATGTCAAACCATTCTGTGTCACTTTTGAAATAGACTGCTTATCTTTGGACTTTTTAAAATAAAACTTTCTTTTGTCACCCTAGTAAATGTGCCCTTTCTAAATTTTTCCTCTTCTTGCTTTCAGAAGAAAAGACTAAAAAGACTGTGCTTGTAATTAAAAGTCATTTTTAAATAACCTCAGAAGATTGTTTCTAGAAATCAAAACATCTTTATGGTCCCATTTCTAAGGAAAGAAAGACAAGTGACTGGGATCCTGTACACTTTACTGTAGTCTACATTAATTACCTTCTATTAAAAAATGACAAAGACCTTTTTGAAAGGGAATCTGGCACTCTTTCCACAGAAATGATGGCAGACACCCTACTCTCTGCTGATTTCTTGACACTTCTAATTACCTGTATTCATTTGAAATCGTTTCCTTTGTAGTGAGTTATTGGCATGATTTTCAGAGAACAAGAGGAAAATGGAAAACATTTTAGCAAGTTAAGAAAAAAAATCAACAGTATCATTGTTTGCAGCTTTTGTTGAAACTACCTATGTGAGTCATTTGAGGGACATGAAGGTAAATGAAAGGTTATACTTTGCCCTGCACGTTGTCGCTGGTATTTGTAATGTCAATAACTGTAGAAGGTTGTCAGGAAGCTGGAGAGATAAAGGTCAATAGCAATGACAAATATATCATTGTATGTGTTTGAATATGCAATATCAGCCTAATCTCATGGTGGAGGTTTTCACACCCTGGAAATATCAATCAGGTGCTATATCAGAATCATCCATTGTTTTCAGTGTACCTAGAATTAAATGGGAGATCAGGCGATTTAAGTTTTACCATGTTTAAATTATCTTTCCTAGACTGTATTCTCTATTTGCTCTCCTCCAAAGTTGTCTTCCTTAAAATAAGACTAGCGTGAATAGAAAATGTATTCCAGATATTCTAGGTTCTGTAATTTGTTACAGCATATTGAATATTAATCTGTATGTAACCTCTGATATTGCCACACTTTTCAAAATATTTTTACAAATCATGGCTTTCTGATAATTGTATATAATTCAAGTTTTTTCATTTACTAAAGAATACCACAGGATCTCCCTCAGCGTGCCTTGTACAGGAATAGACTTACTTTATATGAACTGTATCAGATTTTCAGAGCTCAGCAAAAATGACCACAGCTTGCAGTTTAGTGAGTGTATTAAGGAATTATCCTATAGAAAGAATAATCCTCCAACACATTAAAGCACTGGAATCTAAGTTGTTATAAATGTGGATCCTGATTTAGAGAAACTTCCCTATTTGACCTGTTGGAAAATGCCGTCAAGTCACAAATTGTGTCAGTGTTATCTGTTTTTCTGTAATTATTCAGGTACAGAAAAACAGGAGATGGAGAACAAGGAAATATCAGAGAGCCACATTGACACCAAAGGTAAAAAGAGGGATTTGTTTGGTAGAATCTGGCAAGCTTTGGTGAGAACGGGGAAGGTAGCAGGGAGGTGATGAAGTGAGGAGAAGTTTAGAGAATACATTGGAAAGGGAGCAGCACATGCGATAAAATAAAGCTTCTTTCTGGGGAGAACATATGAAAAAGTGAGTGTAGAAAGCTCAACAAAAATTGATCTCAGATCGTATCTAGTGAGCAGAAATGTGAAATCCAATTTAGTAAAAAAGAATGCTGAAAGGAGAAAATAGAGCCACAAAGATAGTGTAACACCTTGGATCCAAACATCAACTTTCCTGAAACATCTGTGAACATGATTTTTTAAATAAACCAACTATGAAAATGTTTATTAACCATGAAATGGTGGTGGTTTTGCTCTTGTTGAACAGTAGAACTAGTACTTTCAGCCTTAGCAGTGCTAAAGAAGGTACCACTTCTGTCAGCTGTCCCTAAAACTCGAAGCACTTCTATACAAGCTGTAAGAATTTTACAATAGCTTGTTGTTTGCTGACCTGCAGTTTGAAGCTTTTGTTTGTTTGTTTGTTTACAGAAACAGTGGCTACTTTTGGTCATATTAGTTGTTTTTTGCATACAAAACACAATTTTTAGGATTTGAGTTTTAATTTAGTAAAACACTTTTATGTTAATTGTTTAATCAAGCTTAAAATTCCTCGTAAGTGCATGACGTTCAGCAATGTGAATATGCCTGTATCCTACCAAAGTTCATAGGGTTTAAGAAAGTGCTTGAAGAATTTCACTACTGGCTGAAGTGTTTTGCCTGGTCCTTTCCTAGTAGTTCTTGTGACTTCCAAATACATTTTTCCTGAGGGTAAACATCATACCTAGATTTCCAAGGACATAATAGTGACTGAAAAGGTAATGCCCCCTCATACGTGCATATGAGCGTATGCTTCCAGTACTGCCTTCTTTCAAACCATCTGCCACACAGGTCATGTAGAACAGTTTTAAAATCATCAAGAGAAAAGCATCTAATCTCACATGAAACATTTCCCTTGAAGTATCACAAATTAAGATAGTGTATTGTTTTTCTTTTTTAGTCATGATGCACATACTTATCTTGACAGACACTTTATTAAACCAGTTATTGAAATGCAACACCAGTGATTAAAAAAATATGACAATACTGTCTGAGAAACAGGTTTGTTGTTTTAGACAGTGCCCTGGATGTACCGTTGGTTTATGAATTTTGGCATATTAAATGTTTTGTCTTCTACGTAGTCATGGTGGCTGACAAGAATGTTTATAGATGCAGAATAGGTATGCTGTGGTATGTCTGTCTATTGAGTTGCTTTATCTTTCAAACTGTGTTACTAAAGCAGAGAAAGCGATGTGCATATGGTATATTCCTGAGCATCTCTCTCTCTCTCCTCCCTGCCCCACTCTTCTTCTCCCTCCTCTCTCTCTCTTTTCTCCTTCTGGGTACTGTTACACAAGCTCTCTGCATGTTCTGCCACTTGCGTTGCTTCAGTAGAATTCACCAGTCTGCTGCATAAACATACACAGGTTTGTAATTAGTTTTCCATTTGAAAATAGCTTATAGTGAAGCAACACTTGCTAGACTTCTCACTCAAATGCTTAATTGTATCATCGAGAAGGCCTGTTATATACTCAATATATAGATATTGCTGTGGGATGACTGCTGTTATCAGGCTGTGCAGACAATCTTGTTGCTGTTTTGAATCTGAACCTTAGCACTTCAGAACTGTAATAATCTTTCAGCAGTTGCAACCTCTTTGTGTGATTTTAGCTGTCATGTACATGGCTAAGAATTAGATGCTCCCAGTACCTAGAACATAGAGGATCTGTAGGCTAAAATGCATTGCTTTGGAAAAGCAAATTCATAAGTACTTCTGAAATACACATTTTCCTCCACTACTCATCAACCAGATGGCTCCTCTCACTTTATAGCCTTGGGTGTTACGTAAGAGCTGCAAAAGTTCAGTAATTGCAAGTGCCTGGACCAAGCTTGCTAGTCTGTAAGCCTTTGTTTGGAATCCGTGATTGATGAAGAAAAGAATGAAGCAAAATAATGTATTTTACAATCAATAACCATAGGATTTGATACCCTTTTCCAGATAACATAGTGCTATGCTTCATATTGTTTTACTGGGATTCACGATATGAATACTGGAATCTAGACCATACATGAATTTCTGAAGAATATGCCCTACTCTGGCCTGAGTGCTCTCTCTGATGTCATCCGAGACATCAGGATTGTGCAATACATCAGAACGGACCATCATAAAGCAGATCTTTCCCGTCGACACTGTCTGAAGTAGGTTAGGCCTTGATTGTGAGGCATTTATTTGCATTACTTAATAAATATCTCAGTATGGTATATTATCTGTTCATTTTCTTGCCAGGTAAACTACCAGCATTACAAAGGTCAATTTTATTACTGTATGTTTGCAATAGTGCGAAATGGCGAATATTTCTTGGATTTTTAACTTTTCAGTCCTATAAAAGGGATGAAAATAAATTAGTTCACACTCGAATTTATTCTTAATAAAAGTACTGCGTATTTAATGATACCTATAAATATAAAAGATCTAAAAATAGACTTATGTAAGTGTCTCCCTGTTTCTATCCTGCTATTTAGTGCAGCATTTCAAAACCCTCACTTGTGAAATGATTTTGATTTAGAAATGCATATTTCTGATTTTTTTTTCTTTTTTCTTTTCTTTTTTTTTTTTTTTTTGACAAAGAAAGGCCTTTTGTTCTGGTTTCTTCAACAGAACCTCATTTTGTGACTTTCTACTGTCCCCTAGTGGCATTTTAATCTTTATAACTATTGTGATATTGCAATTCTACATTGCTTCTGTGCTTTTCTGTTTCCTTGAGACTATCATTAACAAACATTTAAAATACTATTAAACAACCCATCAACTGACTGTGGAAGCAATAACATTGCTCTTTAGCCCGAGTGGTCTTTTCAGATATTTTTAAATGATATAAACAAAACCAGCAACCATATGCTATCTATATAGTGCATTACTTCATTACAGTAAACATTTCAGATTTTCAGAATGTTAACACAAACCTGATGAAAGAAAAATGTTATTAGTTGTGACGAGCCTATACATACCCTACAGTAGCTAAAATGTAATTTGTGACAGGTTGGAGAATTATTGTCAGTAGTCCTAGTGCAATGCATTCCAGCTACTCCTTTTATTTTCTTCCTTTTAAACTTGCACTGCATTTCCATTAGACTGTAAGCAAATTTACCCCACAGTGTCACTTTTACATCAAATATTAATGTTACAGGAATGTAGTGTATTAGCAGCTGCCTCAGCTGATAGTTATTAAAAATGGACTATTAAAGTTTTCTGTATTTATATATATATATTTACATTGTGTGTGTGTGTGTGTATATATATATAGTGTGTGTGTGTGTGTATATACACACTCATTTTATAGCTTTTACCTTCTTAAATGCATGGCTGCTTATTCTTTCTTGTGGGTGCATATGTATATATCTCCTTTCCGCACATTCACGCATATTCTCTCCATTTCATCTTTTTTTTAAGCCTTTTTTTTCTTTTCTTTTTTTTTAATGCACCCAAAACTATTACTGTGAATATGGGCTTCAGTGATTAGTTCTTCCATGTTGGTCATAGGTTTTTATTTCAGGCTAACTGCTAGAATATTTTTATCTGAAATTATACATATATAAACACTGAATACTATAGTTTATTTCATTCTTTATACTGATGGGTCATATTTGACATAGATGTTACAAGTTCTTTCCCAGATTTGGAAGACCTGAATAAGGTAAATGAGGATTCATTTTGAGTAAACAATGAAATTCTGAGTGAAGGTGCAAAAAGGTCTATTATATCCTTTATATATGTCTCGTATATACACACATATATCTATGGATACACACACATAAACACATTTAGTTTTACATGAATAAGAATTCCTTTAAGCTCTAAGTTTTGGTAAGATTAGCAAAATAGAGGTCAGCAGAAGAAATAGATTTAAGTTCTACCATAATACTCTTAAAATTGATAGCTATAAAAATGACAGCAATGCAAGTACAAGGTCTAGTGAAATTTGGCCCATTAACTCAGCGTTTTAGGAATCAAAAAGATATATATTGCATTAATGACTTCTTGGCACTGTCTACTAGAGTATTATGGTTATAATAACTATCACACTGATACTTCTGGTGCATGCTTTTATCTTGAACTGGAGCGAGGGTACAAACCCTGCAGCAATTGTATTTTCTGAGAACAGTTCATTATATGCTGTATGCCTTGATTTGGAAATAAGAAAGAACATGGTACGACATTTTATACGATTTATTTTGTTAGAGAGGAAAAGAATTGGTGCTAGTTTTTGAACCTTGTCTGTCTTTTGTAGTTACACTGCAATGGTGTGTAGACCTGCATATCCATCTTCAGGTTTGATTAAGATATCCTCAAACAAATCCTTAGAGTGCAATCTCTTTTGGCACATGCACACACAAATGTAACCAATGTTAATAATACTGCTTAATATCTTTTTTTTTTCCCTAAGGTTTGGATAGAAGAGATTTAAAAGCTCTCAAATTATTTACGCTTGTAACAAGGAATAAAATATGTTTCTCTTTATTTGTACATGTAATGTAGTGCAGCTTTCAGTACTGTTTCTTTTATGATATCTTTTCAAAGAGTAATTCCTTAAATTGAAATGTAGAATTTTTAAGCTTTCTTCCTTTTATTGTAAGCAGGATTTTTTAAAGATATAGCTGCTGTTACTTGAAACACTGGAAATACTAAAGGCTAAGATCGAGTGAGAATTTTCCTTCAACATGCTGTGTAGCTTTGTTGTAGCCAAGCAAAACTTGTTTAGAGTCTGAATTTATAAGATAAAAGTATGAAGGTCCTTTTTATTGGGAGGTTATGTGTTTATGGTTGTCTAAAGAATTTCCTGCAAAAGACTTTTTAAGAGTCTGCCTAATTACTGCTGTGATATTACAGAAGATTAGAAAATAGATGGCTTCTCAGTAAATTACTAGAAAAAATATAACAGTATCAGTGGCCTACTTCCCCCAGAATTATTTTTTTCCAAAACATCTAATAAGGTTAAGCAGTCTCACTTTTTACAACTCAGGAGACTATCTAAACAGAATGAACAGATTTATAGGGTTATTTTTAGTATGTGTCATTAGCATTGCAGCTTACAATTGCTTTTGAAGCTTATTTGACATTCTGGTACAAAAATATAGTCAGAAATCTCATTAAAATCCTTCATAAAGTACAATCTCAATAGGGCTGTTACCTCTCCTCCAAAAATTGGGGATGGGGTGAATATGCATGTGTGTATCATGTGGTTTGGATCTGATGTTATTTTTTTTTTTTGTAGTATTAAAAAACAAATTGAAACACTTGCAGATGAGCATATAGAGAATTTTATATAAAAAAATTGCTCAGCTCACAAGCAGTTATAGTAACTAAGCATGTTGTCAGTCTAATGTATTTTAAAGAGCAACAGGTAAATGCTGACATGTGTAAAATGATTATGCTTTTCTTCTATCACCCTAACAAATAATTCTGTATATATGATTAAGCTCTTGAAAGGTAGAATACTGTGCTTTTCTGAAAGACATTTTTATGTGAATAAGGCTTGTGTAGAGTGATATAAGATAATGACATATGTCATGCAGAGTATCTTTTCTGAAAATATAATGTTGTGTCCTATGATGAAATACCAACTTATACATGTATATTTTAAATTCATCTGGGAAAAGTGCCCCTTTGTATATATGTCTTTTTAAAGCTTACAGCTTTTGTTTTTATTTTTTTGCAAATATTCATATGAACCGCAGAATATCGAGAAGGTAAAACTGTATCCATATTCAACAAATTTATGTGTTCTTTTGTATTTATGGAAATCCCTTGATGATGTTAAACTATAAGAGAAACCTAAACTAACATTGCTATGTTTTGCCTTCTGGGCCTATTAATCCGGTTAATGTAATACTGTGCAAAGGCAAAAGCAGTGCCTTGCTCGTAGATATAACTCAGCTGTAGAAATCTAGTGGATCTTAAACTCTGAGATACAGCAGTAAAGAGGAATATTACAGACACTACTCTTATAAGCTTATATTTTGAAGTAAGATTTCTCAAAACTGTTACAATACCAAAGTGTTATGTGAACCATTAGAAAAATATTTTTCCTACAGACTTATACACACACATACACACAATTCTGTAGGCTTAGAAAAGCAGTTTGCTGCAACCATTTTTTTAGAATTAAAAGTCAATGTGCACTTAAACATTGAAACAAATCATATCTATAAACGTATCTCTAGACAGATTGCTTTCTACAAGGCTGGCATGGAATTGAAAGAACAAAATGACACGGTCAGGCTAATAGGGTAATATTAATCATATCTGTGGGGGAAGAGGAAATTGAGATAACTTGGAAGGGTTAAATGTGGGCTGGTTTCTTTCCAGACATATATTTAGGAGGTTTTTGTTGTAGCTGGCTGAATTTTAATTCAGCAAAGTAAAAGTAGCAAATGGTTACTGTAGCCTGCCAGCAAATTGTGTATGAAACAAAGAACTACTAGGTTCATACAAGCTGATAAAGGATTACTGTACAGACAAAGCCATTTAAAATTTGCAGCTCCAACCAGACAATTTTTTATGTTTTATGAAGAAGTACAATTACATTTTGAATGACCCTATGCCACAGTGATGATATAAAGAACAGATTTGTCTCTGCTTCTGCGTCGAACTTGTGTATCCTGTATACATTAGTCCGTTTCAGTTGGTGTAGCTGTGATTGTTTATCTCTGTCAATTTTAAGATATGAATTAAACTCAAATGTCTTTCAAATGTGATACTGTACTTACTCTGTTCAAATAATAAAAATAATTTATTGCGGTAATCTGGATTTATGTCTTGGTTAGTTAGAGTGAATATATAGCCTCTGTGGGAATCCCTTTGGCCCCTTAAATTCCACAGTGCTTTAAAATGTACTTGCGAGTTACAGAAAGTTTAGTGTATGTTTTGCTTGAAATATTTTAAAATTCATACCACCAAAGAAAATAAACTTAAAAATAACGTGGGTAAGCTAAACATGGTATTTTTAAAATCTTTTGTATTTTAAAGTCAGAGAAATTAAGATAAGCTGATAGCACACTTAAAGGATAAAAATCAATGCAAGTTATTTTTAGCTATATATGTATGCCTATTATAATCAAAACATGAAAGGTGTCCAGAAGGCTTTACCTACATGAGACATCTTTTATTATTCAGTTTTTAACCACTAATCCTGTTTGTAGTTTTAAAATCTTTCCTAGTTTTGTAGTATGGTGTAATTTTTCTTTCTTCCTCTGTCATGTTCATGGTAAACTCACACCTATTCATCTGTCTGTATTAATCAGTTAGAATGTCGAGATATTAAGGAAAAACTAGCTCATTAATTGAATAAAGTCTTTTATTTTGTTGAGATGGCAAATCCAAATACTGTTTAGCACTTTTTAGAAAAATGTACTTACAGTACTTTGATTAATAAAATCTAATGCATTCAAAAATGTTAGGTCTTACAAAAACAATCACTCATTTCTTTGTGTATGTAACACATTTCTTTGTAAACTGTACAAGCTTTTAAGCAAGAAGTTTAATGAGAAAGGAGTTCTGAGAGAATTTTCATTATTAGAGAAACTAGACTACCATTATTTGCAGAAAAAATGGCTTAGTTCTGTAACATAAGTTGAATTTATGAAATTATTAAAATGATTGTATATGACCATAATTAATCTTAGATTCTAAGGTGATGATATAGTTGCACTACTTTCAAATTGGGGCATGCGTTTTTAACTGTTTCGAGATGGATACTTTATGCACATATATTTCTATATAAACATACACTCTGAAGACAAGTGGTTTTTTCTATTAACTGGGATGAATTGTACTTTTTATCCTGTTAGTTCAAGCTAGAAAAAGGACATTACTTCATTTTACCATTCTCGTATTACCTACTCATACCCGTGACATTGGTATTATATATGCACCACATGCGGATAGTTGAAATGCAAGTTGATCCCCTGAATAAGCACGTGCTAGGTGAGAAAGCATTTTTAATAACTTTATTGTGCAGATCTCTGTCTAGGTATGCTTTTAATTAAACTTGGGGCCATAAATAAGCAAATAATAGAAGTTAGCAGAAAAGCAGTTGATCTAAATCATGACAGTATCTCATTTATCTTTGTCCTAACAAGACAATAGGAAATGACACTAAGCCGTTGTTTTCTATGCATTAAGATTTCCTTCTTAAACAAATGCAATTGAGGCAGTTTGTTTTTCAGCGACAGCCCAGCACGCAGTGCCAGTGGCCAGAGTTTTGTCTTGTCTTCATACAGGGAAGGATTAATCTTTGTGATGGTGCAAACAAAATGTATGTCTGGGGTCAAAGTGCGGGTTGCCTTTTGGGATCTGCATTACATTAATGTCATTTTTGGGTTCCTGACGTTAATCAAAACCAACACCATAAAGCGTCACTTAGCTAATTTGTGTATTATTGTCAATGTTACCATTAATTATGCGTTTGTGAGGAAAAAGAGGATTAATGAGATGTCACAGGTAATTTACAATGATCAGGCTCCCCAGGACATTGAGAAAACACTAGCTGTGTAAGATTACCGTTCAAACATAATAGTACATAGGGAGGAAAGTCTTTGTTAATTCTCTGAACCAAGTTTTTCTATCACTATGAAATTTATTTTATGCTGACCATAGAATATTTATTTTACATTAAAAGAAGATTTTTTTCCCAAGCTCCCTCTGTTGAAAACATTGCTAAAGAGGCGGAGTCATATAGTAATCAGGAAATCCTTGGGAAAAAATCTGCTGTGTTGTATTGAATTACTGTAAAATATTCTTTTCACTGAAAAATTTCTACAGGCTCATTAAAGAGCACAAAGTCTCATTAAAAGTGCCAGATTATTGAGTGATAATACCATCATTAACACAGCATTGCCATAGTGTGATACTCTCTCTTCATAATATAGAGGCAAAAAAGAATGAACGCTTGTGTATTTGCAATATCTGTATCAACTATATAACATATAGCAGATTAAGCCAAAATTAAAATAGATGAACATTCTTATTCATTAATTAATTAACCTGTGTATTCTATTGCTGCTGCTGTTTATTAAGCTTTATTCATACATTTTAATTTGGAATTTTTAGAAAAGTCGCCTACAGGACAATAACAGTCATTTTTTTCCCCAAATTAACATTAGTTTCCCAAGACAAGGCAACTAATTTCATAAATTAATTTAAATTCATAAAATATTCAGTGCAATCCATGTTGGGCTCTTGCTAGTTGAAAACTGAATTTGTATTGATCACATTTAGCTTATTCAACCAGAATCCTTTTGAACAGCATTTTCTAATCCATCCAGTTCTGGTGCCAGTTTCTAACAATGCTTCCTTTTCAGGAGTTTAAAAGCCTTGTGGAAGCAAGAATGTCAGAGAATATAATTGATCAGAAGAAATAAATTAGCTTGTCTATACCTCTCAATTAATCCCCAATAAATTCCTCAAAAAATTTTTGTGGCAATTTTCCTCCAGTCCCCTATGCCCCTATAGGTTGTTTTATATTAGGTCTGAATACCTGTATCTTTTTTTCAATAGATGAACTGTGAGGTGACCTTTGTACTTGTGTATATATATATACTTTTACTTTTTGTTATATAAGGTAATATTTTTGAACTCACAGTAAATCAGATTGCCTCACAAATACATATAAATCATATGAAAGATGAAACATGCATATGCTTTTGTATGTATTTATATTATATGCGATATACTGTTTTTGATATATATGATATATATAATATGTATATGATATACATATTTTCAAGTCAAAGTATATCAATCAAATGATTTTTTGTTGCCTCAAAGCTGATGCTTTGAGACCAGTTTTATTTTTTGTCCTTTGCACCAATTCTTTGTACAAATTTAACAATCTTTCTGATGTTCTCCTGAAAAGATCAACTGTTTGTTTGTTTGTTTGTTTATGTTGCGAAGCTGGTACTATTTATACTGTAGTATAGCTCACTTGCTCATCATGATGAGGATCCCCCAGGCGAGAGGACTCTGCTAACATCAAATGCTGCTTCCGCCGTGAAGCAGTAAGGGTGCATGTACTGGCCTGGACACTGGGGATTTAGAAGAGCCTCGAACAGCAAGGGACACGGACTAGATCTGTGGACCCCACACTGACATATAAAGAAAATGAAATTACAGAATTTTTCTCAGTAGACATTTATAAGTAGGGACTGTTTGCTAAATAAAGCTCTCCTGAAGATAATGACATGTTTTTATTTAGCTTTCCTGTTTGAGGCATAAACATACTCTGATTCTATTTATTTTACCTACAGCTGCTGTTAACCACTTGACACAGCTTATTAGCTGTACTAAAAAGTTTGTAACAGAACTTAGAGAACTCATTAAACACAATTTAAAAAATATTGGCACAGTATCATGCAACATCTAGAATGAAAATACAGAGTGATTAAACAAGAGTTTAATGATAACAGCTAGATTTTAACAGATTTATGAATAAACTGCATAAAAGCTTACAGCTACAACCATGTGTAACTCTCACTTGTTTATGCAATTGCTATAGGTCAGGATCCTAAGAAATATGTGCAGGTTTCAGAATTTGGTTGTGCTGAAGATTAGATCTCATCAAGAATACTGTGAGGTAGATTTGTTGCAATTTGGTAAAAAGGTGTTTCTGGTAACCCTCCAACTAAACCTACTCAGTCAACTCTAGTTTAAATTGCTGAATAATTTCTATCTGGAATGTTCACCCTTTTCCTTTTAGCAGCCTTGGCTGAACAGATGATTCCACATCATTCACCTAAAACATGGAACATGAAAGCTCCAGTGCATGCACAGGGATTTCAGCTCGCCAGTTAGAGTTAGGGTTAGAGTTGGTTACCAGTTAGAGATAATGTTTTGTGCAGGTATTCCATAGGAAGTGGAACAGCCACAAGATCATTTTCAGACCATTCTCATCCCTGCTCTGAATCCTGTTGCAAGTACATTCGCCAACAACTGGAATGCAGAGCATTCCCCAAGTCTCTCCATGTTCCTCTGGTCAAACAGCTTAACTGTGTTTGAGACATGAACATAGCTAACATAGCAAAGAAGAGACCTGGTGCTCACGTACTTCCTCGAGCTGGCAAGTCTCCTTCCACTGCTTTTATATGAGAGCAGAAGACCAAAATAAAAAATAAATAACTGATGCAGCTTTTTGGAAGATCGCAGAGATTTTGCTGAATTTGGAGATCTCAAAGGATGTTATTACGGGCCTTCTAGGGTATTTTCTCTCAGGTCTCGTTAGTTGCTCATAGCCAAAATGTTATAGGAAAAATGCTCTGTCCATTTCTGTCTCAGGTATATTCTTTAAAAATAAAGGCTGATGGGTTTGTGAAAACCTGTCACTTGAGTCAGTTCAATGGTTAAACTTCGCAGAACTTATTTCCACCTGTCATCTCATCAGGAGTCTACTTTAGACAATGTTTTGCTTTGCAATCCAGATGCATGTCAGATATGGCAAAGAGAGAACGAAAGCTAGAACAAATACAGTTTCCTTAAGTTTGTTAGAAAAATTCCCTTACCTGAAATCACAGGTTTTTCTCCTTCTGACTTAGGGAAGGAATCAGTGTAAGAGGAATCAGTTAAACAAGACAGTAACATTTCAAATGTCTTTGAGGGAAATCCTCATTTTTTTCTCAGTACGCTAA
Source organism: Crypturellus undulatus (assembly GCA_013389825.1). Classification (NCBI taxonomy): domain Eukaryota; kingdom Metazoa; phylum Chordata; class Aves; order Tinamiformes; family Tinamidae; genus Crypturellus; species Crypturellus undulatus. The sequence continues at coordinate 1,411,334 of VWPW01021686.1, forward strand.
CTAAATACTAAAATGTATATTAAAATGAGAATGAAAAAGATTATTTACTTTCTCTGTTTGACCTTTGTGTGGTGAAGATAAATGTGTTGCATGTTTTGAATAGTATATTCAGGACTACTGGATAGCATTATAATCAGTGATATGTGTATAATTAGATGATTAGATATCACTTCTATTTATAAAGAAAAAGACTACTCATGCTAGAATTTCATTTGGGATTCTGAAATAAAATATTTTTAAATGTAAAGTTTAATATGAAGGCCAACACATTTTGTGTAATAATTCCCATGAAACAATGAGTAATATGTACCAGTTCCCATTTAAGAAAACAATAAAACTATTTCAGACTAATATCTGAAAACTAATTTTGTTTGAAATTTATTTGTTATCTGAGAAAATAGAATTTGGGAGATTACAAACCATCCATTGAAATATTTAGTTTTTAAATAATAGAAAATAGAAAAAAAAGTGCTGTTGTAGTATTCAGTTTTGACAGATGAAAGCAGGTTTTTGTAACAAACATCGTCTGATGGGATTTGTCTGTCAACTTGGTGGGGAACTGGTGAATATAATATATTGCCATAATGCCAAAGAAACAGTGAAAAGATGTAAACCTTTTGGACATATTTAAATAATTATTTACAAGATTTCTCATGTACATTTTATGCATAAAAGAATTTAAATGTGACATAGCAGGTGTTCTTTACTGGTGATTAATAAAATCACCGTCACAAAATGAAAATAAAATAATTAGGTGATTAATAAGAAATCATGAATATGAACGTAAAAGTAGATAAGGAGGCTTGCAGGAGAGAAGGAGACCAAAAGAACTGATTTACAAAATAAAATACAGGACCAAATTCTGTGCTTGGTTATGAAATGCAATATCTTTTAACTTTGAAACAGTAAGTAAAAGTTATTTTAGTATTAGGTTACATCTGAAAATGACTTTGAATCCTGGAAAGATTCATAATATAGACAGGTATGTAAAGCAGACTAATCTTCAAACTTAATAGTCAAACACTACTAGGCCATTATTGCCGATACTAATATCTTCCATTAGCATTGTCCATAGGATATTAATCCCATGCTGAAAATTGTTCCACTTATTCAGACAGGATGCTGGCAGGCAGATCACAGCTTGGATTTTTTTTTTTTGTCATAAACTTTTTTGATCAGTTTGTTAAAACCATTCACTAATGTATACGTTATATTTCCTGACTATTGTTATTCCTTCGCCCTTAATCTTGCACCATTATTTATGTGGATTTTCTGTAAACTTGGAACATGTTATTCCTTTAGATCTCCTTCCTCCACAAACTCCTACATTTTGTTTTGAACAGTGGGTCATTTTCTGCTAAGGAACATCTCTCTAACGTTGGTCAAATATTTCTTCAGGTTTGTTGTTTAGTCTATCATAGTTACGTGATTTGGCTTTTAAGCATCTGGGATAAAAATGGCAACTTTTAATCTAATTGTTTAGTGCCATTTGCATCATTGGACCTTTAAGCTCTCTTAAGTCAGTTTTTAACTCTTAGTAGTCCCTTTGATTTGTCTATATATGGTGTGCATGTACATCCAAACTTACTTCAGTATCAGGAATCATAATTAGGGCTCTAACTGTACTGATTTTCAGACCTCTTTGTTCTTTTTCCTGCATTCAGTCACATTCTTGTAATTATCTTCATTTTTTTAATTTTATTTAGATTTTATCCTAGGAGAGAATGAATTGTAAGCTAGGGCTGATCTCTACTCCAGTAGAAGTATCTCACCTCTGTAATAAATCTCTATCCATTATGTCTTTAATTCTCTGGAATCTTGAACTTTAAGATGGAGCAATGTCCTTAAACTCGTCACATTTCTCCTATCAAGATTTTCATCTGCCTTCTCATTATGTTCTTTAAGAAAAGTCTGAGGTGGTCTTATAATTCTAGCTTGTTATTCTCGAAGTATAGACAATCCATTTTTTCTCTCATTATAATGAATATTTTACTTTTGCATTAAAATTTTTGGATTTTGATTATCTCTAGTTTCTTCTAGTCAAAAAGGAACTAAATGAAAGAATTTAGTAACCCACTTTATCAAAACAGATGCATGTTGTGATTATCCCACAGATGTCTTAAATGTTAATTTCTTCCATACGGGGCTAAAATTTTAAGCAAAAGCGATCCCATTCTATATGTAACTCTTCAGTGGTTTGTTATTTTAATTACTAGGTATATTATTTTAATTTTAGCTAAAAGGTAGCCTAAATTCATTTTAATCTTAACTTGAGCTTTGGGATTTAAACCATGACAGTAGAAGCAGAATAATTGTTCCCCCGCTGTCATTAGACAAGTACCTGGGGTAGACATTTTCTTTTTACTGTACATTAGCCAAAGGAAACTGGTAGTTAAAACCCCACAATTAATAGTTAGCAGAATTGGGTTTATTTTGCAGTTCAGGTGAAAAAAGAAGGAGTAGGACTCAATAGATTTGCAAAAGCTTATATGGTTTCTCCTTAAAAATTCGTTCATTTTAAAAATCATTTTGACAATATTTAAAGTTTTCTTATATGCTAGCTGTTTTTCTAACATAATGAATGCATTAGTGCTGATTTTTAGATACTGCCTTTTTTTTGGTCATAATTGTTTTTATTCTGACATTTTAATCTTAGCATCAGAAAGCAGCCTGCATATTGCGTGCACATCATTAGGCAAAATGACATTCCATTTATGGATTGCAGTATATTCATTCCATGTAGTTTAATGTAGCTCTGTTTGCATTGTGTTACTCAGACCCAAAAATACTTTTTCTTTTGTAAAATAGACCTTGATTATATATATATTTTTTTCGCAAAACGTTTTTCAGTTTGTACTGGCAAACCCTCATTTTAGTCCTGGCTTAACTGCAAGCGATACTCTAGAGCTTGCCAAGGGCTTTGTGGCGATAGCTCTGAGGTTCCTCTAGAAGTTTTGTGCCTGACAAGAGCTGAAGCAGAACACGTGTTCATCAAAAGGAAGATATAAAGCTTCTCCATAACGAATAAGAAGAGCATTTCCATTGCAGCTGGAGACAAGTTGTGTCAGTGCCTCAGTGGTGCTGTCTGCCTTGGTCCTGGGTTTGTGATACAACTGTTTCCCTTCATTCCTTCTGGTTGACACCAGCGTTCATCCGATCTTGTGATGAACTAGTTCAGGCAACAAAATCAGTAAATATTTTTCGCTTTTCTCTTTTTTCCCCTTATAAGAACAGTTTCTGGCCAGTTTATTTCCTGAACTAGAGTAAGGGAGAGGGATTCCAAGAGTGACACTTTAGGTTGATGTAAACTGTTGTGGAATCACAGCCTGAGGATGTCCAGTTAAAATATTGAGCTGGAATAAACAGTTGCCAAAAGAAGAAGTACCTTGACCCCATGGCTAGCCATTCAGTGGAGAAGTATGCTGCTGCCTCCTCGGCATGACATAAAGAATGAGCCGGCCTAGGAATTGATTCTGAGGTCTTTTAGGGGAAGACTTCCTGTTTTTTTTTTCCCCTCCAGACTAGTTTTCAGCCAGATCAGATTGTCCTATGGCTTTGCACAAGGGAGGGTCAAGTGCCAGGAGAGGAAAGAATGGGGAAGGACTAACTGAGACTGCTTCTTTAAGAGAGGGTTCATGGTGGCTAAAAATGTTAATTTAGTTACATATTGTGGAAGGCTGTTGTAGTTGCTAGGAGAGATTCACTAGACTCTGCAAAGAGCATAGCAGCCAGTGGAAGGAATTGATAGTCGTTATGCACGAGGCGCATAGCAGCTGACGAGAAAAGCCTCCACCAGATGTGTTGAAAGTTTCTTGCAGCTGATGGAAAAGGTCCAGGCTGTCTAATGCGAGAGACATATGGCAGCTGATATAGTGGCCTAGGGGTTCTAAAGAATAGTTATGGGACAAAAAAAAATTGGTCAGGAACTTGAAAGTGCATAAAGCTTTTTTCTTTCCTAAACAAAAACAGGTTTGCAATAATCTGCAGAGGCCAAATCATTCTCCTCCCACACCCTCGAGACTCCCTAATTGTGAATTTGCATTGTTCTTTCTTGCAGTTTTGCCCATGGCCTTTGGCAGCTGCGCTGCGGATCCCACCCTGCTCCAGATCCCAGTAACAAGAACCTGACTGGACATCTGTCATCAATCATTATGAGAATACACTGCTTACTATGCTCAAGTAGCATTTGCTATATAAGTGCAGGCAGGAAGGTTTTATTTTCGGGTAGTAGTAGAAGACATCAGGAAAATAAAAGTAGGGGATTAATATATTTTTTCTCAAGTTTTTACTTTTTTTTATGTGTGTGTGTGTGTACTTTTAACAAAGGATGTAGGCAGGGTTCTGATTTCAGCTAGGGGAGACACTGAATAGTCTTTATTGTGCCATAGGATGTCAGGTTTCACAGGCCTGTGTAGCCACTTTGCTGGGTAATGGGTTGGTTCTTATTTGTAGTGAAGTCAAATGGTGCTTAAGCAGCTCATTTTAATGAGGCAACACTGTTGCTGTAAAGACAACTCTCTGTTCCCCACAATAACTTTAGATGTTTGTTTATACAGTTTGTAGAAGAGCTGAAGTTTTTAGGCACATTCATACATTTGTTGTCACAGTCATATTTCACAGTTGCACATGGCAAAGATGTTTGGAGCTCAGAGAAGGACACAGAGATCTTCCCCGCTGCCCCGTAGACTGCGTGAGCTCAGTGCTGTGCTTGCGCCTGGAAACGAAAGCGAGTGTGCAGAGTTCACAGCTCAGCACTAGCCGGGCTGGGCTCAGAAGAACAGAGCACCACGAGCGAACTCGAGGGAGACCCAGGCCTATTCTGGTGGTCTCGGCGCCCCGTAGCGGGGTCTCAGCGCCCCCGCGTAGCTCAGGCTCCGCGGCAGCGGTGCCCCAGGACCCTCGGCCAGGCCGCGGCGGCTCCAGGCCGTCAGCTGTTCTGCCGACCCTCCAGACGTGCCGCTATGCCCTGCTGCTGTGAGGGCTAAGGGGGCTGGCTGTGCGAGAGAGATCCCGCGTGCTCGTGTCCTGAGGCAGAGCTGCAGCCGGTGGGCACGGTGCACGGAGAGGAAATGCGGCTAGCAGAACTGAACAGCGTGATAGAGGTGCTGCTCCTTAGCTTGCGTGAGCCCAGCTGTCTTCGGTGATTTCCATTTTGCTTCCAGTGCTAGGGCTGGTTTGCTGAGGATCAGCTTCGCTGCCAGCATGTTCTAAACCTGACTTACTTGTGTACTAGCTTTAAGTTTAGAAGAATTTGGGAAACATATATAAGTTGGAATTGCCATGTCTTTGGGTTTTCTTATATGTCATCATAGATTCTTCTGTCATTTTAATTGCTCTTGGGAACTAAACTACTGGACAAAAAGTATTTAGTTATTTTTTTTTTCCCTAAATGTAACTATCTTTCGCAACAAACATTCTGGGCCAAATCCCCATTCTTTTCTATTTTATTAAGAGCAGCTCTTTCGTTTTATTTTCAGCTGTGATGATTGGTTTTTATGCAGGTCCTACCTTTACTTTTCTGTTTCATTAGAATTGCACTCCTACACTTCTTATCAGCATTTGATTGGAGTTACAAAGTCAGTGTTGCTTTTAATTCTGTTTAGTGAAAAACCTTTAGCAGCTATAGAGTTCCTTTTTAAGTAAAATTTTAGTTCATTGTGTTCTGTATCTTTCTTTGTGGTATTTGGTTTAAATCCAAGGTAACCTTGATTAATCTGAGCAATCTCAATGATTTTATAGAGATTTATTGATGGTTTCTGGTTACTGTGCGAACTACTTTAACTGCTAAGTGCAAAACTTTTGTTAGCAGCCGTTTGAAGTCTGAAATTGTGCCACTGTTAGAGAACATTCAAAGGGTCAGTAAAATCTGCAAGCAGTTTTATAAACTGTGAATTTTAAAACAATCAGATGAACAAAAAGCTGAAGAGGTTTCTATCTTTCTCAGAGGTCCTAGGGTCCTCAAGCAACTTTGCTCTGTACCGTCGCCAGCGGGGATGCTGACAAATGGCTTATGATTGGAGGAGATGGGTTTTTTCTGCCGGACTGTTCAATTGTGGGCCAGGCTGCTCAAGTGGGGCTCTCTCCTGGGTCGGAAAATCTCTACCCTATTTTGGAAAATAAATGCATGCAAGGCAGAATAGGGCTGTGTTTAGCAGTCCCTACTCCACAGAACTGTTTTTGGAGATCACACAACTTAAGTGTTTAAGTTAAATAAAGGTAGATGTGCTGAAATCCATCTACAGCTGTACCTGCCTACTATAGACTGCATTATATCCATCTGCTTGCTGCTTTTTTTCTGCTATTTTTGATTTTTGTCAATGGTCACTTAAGGCCAGTGAGGGGCTACTAAGACATATGATTAATATTTTATTTTTTATAATTTTGAAAGAGTAAAAAACAGTTCTGAATGGTTATGAGCTGAATAATGCTCATAATGCTGGGAAAGAGTGGTTTTACTAGAGAGACTCAGAATGTAGGAGAATATTCTAATTAATTAAAAATACTAACTGCCCTTCTGTACAAGTGCTCAGGCTGAAATCTATTGAAATGTGTGGCAATACTGGACTTCAGTGGGAGTTAGATGAGGCCTTGATCATTATAATGCTCCATTTTTAGTTTTGTGAACTCTGTTCTTTCACCCACTTTTTTTACCTGCTACTTGTTTTGCTGGTTTTGATCTGTTGTCATGCTGAAGATGAATTCCAAATGCAATTAAGAAGTGGGTCACTTTTCAAAGTGTGTCTTCTGCTCTGGCACACTGCTGCAATTACACTTGCTCTCATACTATTTCAATTGTATCTTTCTCCCTTCTCCTCCCCTCCCCCCCAATATTTTGTTCTATTTAATGTTTGAAATGAAGAAGGAAGGGAAAAAAATCTGTAGATTAAAATGAGTATGAACTGATTTTAAAAGACAGGTATATGGTGACACACACAAAAAGGAAAGGCTGTTTGAGGAAACTTTGTTTAAACTGATCTCAGAGTACTGTAATTTTCCAACTGATAGCATACCTCTTTTTATGGTTTATAAACAGAGCCTTTTTTCCTAACCATGTATGATTCTAACTTGTTCACTGCTGTTCTTAATTTAGACTATTGTGGTGAAGTACTGAAGCCAGGTTCCATACCTTGTTATGCTAAGAAAATCTGTGTTCCATCATCTTCTTTATTGTGAAAGACTTTGTTTATTCGTTGTTTAATTTACTATCCTCTAGGTGACCTAACCAGTCATCATCTGATTTTATTTTTTATAAAAAAGTGAGTGTAGAGAAAAGTCAAGGTAATCTTTATGTGGCTATTTTTGACCTGTGTTTAATTCCTTTTTAGTTCTGTTCTTTGAAAAAGTAACAGAACACCAGAGCAGAAAAGGATCAGTGTAATGATTCTGGGTCTGTTTGTTTTTAATCATTTCAACCTAAAACACGACATTATATAAGAAAGTAATTACCATTTCAAACCTTATTCTAGCCCAGAGATACACATTTTTGAATAATGTAATGCTGTTACTGCAGTCTAATATATAATTGTCTTAGGGATATTTTTACATATCACAATTCTTATATATATATATATATATATACATATATATATATATATATATATATTTACTGAATCAGATTGTTTCACTTTTAATTATTGGTATATATACACAATAAAATACATCCTATGCAAAAATTTATTTTTCTTTCAACTCTTCTTGAACACATTTTAAAGGTGCTTGTATTTCACTGGAGTGTCATTTTATTGTAAAACCTGTCTTTTGGAATATCATGTGAGGACTGAAGTGAACAGGTAACATGAGCAAGGTAGAATATATCTGATACAAAAAGGAATGCAGAATTTGAAAATTATCTGTAGTAAACTACAGATTTCAGATTCAGATTTTGTAAGGTATACAGATACTCTCATCAACTGTCACAAGAATTTTGAAAAGTGAATTAGATAAAGTTAAGTGTCTTATGGGAAAATGTTTTGATTTTTAGTTGCCGTGTACATATCATCCTAAAATCTGCAACTTTATAAGCTTACTCGGATCCAAATTGTAGATTTGGATATTTTATTCTTAAATCTGGATGTCAGAACAGGTTGGCTTTGTTCTCTCTCTGTATGTGATCAATAAATCTCTGGACAAATGCGACAATTATAACATAAAAACTAAAATGTAAACATAATGTTATGTGTTTAGGTAGAATGAGACCAGGCATTTTGCAGATGTAGACTTACAAAATCAGTTAACTTCCATAAAAGACTGGTGTTTTCCATAATTTGAGAAACCAGCTTTCAATATTTATATATATATGTATACAAATATATGATAAAATGTATAAAGTTGTACTCAATTAATTCTCAACAGAATAATTTAACTCCCACATGTATCTCAGCAATTTTAATTAGTAAGAAGTGTGCCAACAAAACAACATATATAGCACAAAAGCAATGTAGAAATCAGACCACTCATCACTGTATTGGCATCTAAATTGTGTTTTGGTGCAGTTTAAATGAGCTGAGCAGTTTTCCTTCATTTTTGAGTGGATTTTTTTTAATGTCAGGAATTGGCTATTTTTATCAGTATTCTTTATTATCCTGCAACTCTGATATCGTGCAGACTGCTTTCACTTGAACAAATCGATGAGACACTGGTGTTATATAGATGCAATTGATAATAATAGATTCATAATTGTACAGATAAAACAGAAGCAACATGTTGTGGTATACTGAATTTAAGTGTGTTTAACTAATCACTAGGGCAGCTAACCACTGGAATATGTTAGGGAAAGACCCTCATTAATGGAGTTTTTATTTTTATTTTTTTTAATAGACTTAACACTTATTAGAAATGGTTTGGAGATAACTGGATTTCTGTCAAGTGGAATATTCTAGCGGTCTTCAAAGCTTTTCTGGGCTTATGTCCTATGATTCTGATCTTCATTATTGCCATTAAAACATTTCAGTTCAGATAGATACTGGTCTGCCTACAGATTATGCCAGGTTATGTCTACTAGTTTCCATTCAGTCTGTTTGCTCAGGAACAGAAGTTTTAACAGTGGGCAATAGTTTCTCAGAGATGCCAGATCCAACGACTTTTCATTTTTAAAGTGTTTGCCAGGCTATTATGTTTGAAGGAAGAAGGAGGCATTCAATGATACTGGCAATAGATGAGGGCAAACAACCACTGCTATATTAGTAGAAAGGAAACAAGGTAAATGTAGACCATTTCCTCAGTGGGACAGGCTAGCAGTGCAGTGAGAAGAAATGCAGATAGGGCTGAGCTATTCAGTCCCTTTTCAGCCTTCACTCCCAAGGTCTCACAGAGGTGTTTTAATTAAAGCATTCAAGAAGATGAACTACCAGGAGTGTATGAGGGTGGGCTTGGAAATTATGTGAGAGCACTCACTTGGTACGAGTCCATAGGAGCTGACAGGCTGCATCCCAAAGGGTTGAAAAAGGTGTCTGATGTTGTTGCAAGACCATTGTTTATCATCTTTGTAAAGTTGTTGGGACCTGGGGAGATAGGACAATTGGAAAAAAAGGCAAATGTTGCATCCATCTTTGAAAACAAAAAACTTGATGAACTACAGCTTGTCATCCTCACTTCGGTCCTAAGAAAAATCATACAGTGAGTCCCCTGGAACTTATTTCTGGACACATGAAGGAGAAGTTAACTTAAAGCAGTTAGTATAGATGTACCAAAGGTGAATCACGTCTGATGAACCTGATTGCCTTCATGACTAAATGACTGGATGTGTGGATGAGGGGAAAGCAGTGGATGTCCTTTATGTTGAATTTAGTGAGGCAACTTTGAGCAGGAGGTCAGACTAGAGACTTCCTGGTATCTCTTCCAGTCAGAATTTTCTTGTTATCATCCAGGCCTAGCCTCGTATACCTTGTACGTATGTATATACATATATACATATGTATTCAGCAGTCATTGATGGTTTGGTATGGTTTTCTTTTCTAAAATCAGTAGCTGAAATGGAAAATAATGTGCTTCAATAACTTGGTCCCAGCTTGAAGGCATATGCAGATAGGATAACTAAGAGAAACAACCTTTATTACTATTATAACTTTATTATGTTAGTATCAACACATTCACCTTTCTTTATAGAAGAAAACAAGCTAATTTTACCTGAACCAGAAGAACACAGAATTCGTAAACTTAGGCATGTTTTGAAAATTTTCTAGTTGACTTTTATTTTAAATTCATATCCTCCATTAGTTCACGCTGTGATTACTTGATGTAACACAGATACAAAGGCTTTGTGTCATAGTGTCTCAATACACTACTTTCTCCAAATTCTGGTCAGCAAGAAGATTAATTATCCCTTTCAGATGGTGGGATGATGACTTCACCTTGCTTTTCTTCTCAGCTAGTTTGTGCAATACACCTTGGAATAAGTACTCACAAAGTTATCTGCGCTTTCATGCAGGCATTGAAAGGTTTGGGACAAGATTAGAGGAACAAGTATTTAAGACAGAGTAGTCATGTTGTTTTGAGCATTATCTGATGCTCTTAGCTACTGTTCATGATAATAATGAAGTGTATATAATATTCCAAACTGGCCCAGACATAGTCATTAGCTTGTCTTATATAAAGGAATAGGTCAGATTTCCTTGAATTTTCTCAAAGTTTAAAAGTTGCCCATGCACTTTTATTTAGTTATTTTTTTTTTCAGACTGAAACTGGCTGATTGCAGAAAATACAGTTTGCTGTTTGGCACATCATGCTTGTAGCGGATATGTACTAGGAATGTTGAAATATTAATTATAACAGAATGTCTTAATTATAGCAGAAATCAAAGCTGGAGCCTCTATGAAAGGGCCAGAATAGTTTGAGGTTTTTTTTTTTTTTTTTTTTACACACTCAGTACTTTAATTTGCAGATATTCCTGTTCAAGCCCTTATTCAAAGGCTATATTCAAGCCCTTTATATATCAAGCCCAGTATATTCATTCTACTAATACTTATTTCTCTTATCAATCTTTATTCTCAATATCAGCTTATCGACCACCTTACATGTAACCAAAAATATGCCATTATTTCTTTAGCTGTGCTAAAGGCATACAGATATATAAGCTGTGCCATATCTCAGTTGTAAGATGCAGGTTACAAACCTAAATCTGCTTGATTCACAACTGCCTTATTCTAATTTTATATTGATTTTTCTTAACCAATTTTAGCATGATGAATTAAGATTCATATTGAGAGAGGGATTTCCGATTTTTATTTAAAGATTTACTCTGCCTTCTTTTCCACTTATGAAAACTGCACCAAATTTAGTGATCCTTTTCTAGATTCAAAACGTAGGAAAGTACCTGATTCTAAGTAGAAGAAAACGTTCGTGCCTGTACTCCTTTCAACTATGAGGACTAATTTTAGTGTGACTAGCCACTGATTAATGTCTGTGAAGAATACAGCCCTTTGCAACCAGTGAACACTTAGAGTCTCAAAACACTCTTCCATTCATTGCATACACTCTTATTTGCCAGATTATATGTAGTCTTAAAAACTTCTCAGTTCTGTTGAAAACCATGTAAGTGTCTTGAAAGAAATGGGAAATTTTGGCTGCCAGAGTGGAAGTATTTCTGTGCTGATTACTACTACAGAGTGATTTACTGGATGGCATTTCTGGAAAAGGTTTCCCCAGAAGTGAGATAATGCCAGTGACAGCCAGTACGGATTGCCCAATACTGCTGCCTCATTCCCCTTATTAATTTCACATATGTAGTTATATTTCCACCAGTTTCTTTAAAAAACAGGTTGCCCTCTAGCTCTGCATAAGTCATGTAACTTAATCTTAGCTGATTTGTAATTACAGGCTCTCTTTGGAAAAAAGATACTACTGTACATCTTTCTTAGCTCTTTATCCCATTGCAATACATCATTAAACTCTTTTATAACATGTTATTTATTATGTTATGCAAACTCTGGGGCTCTTAGGAGCAGCCTTAAAGGATTTATATTTTATTTATGTATGTTTTTACTTTTATTCTTCTTTTTTCAGTTGGTTATAACCTATTTTAAATAATTCGAGAAAAAAATACTGCTTGTTGTAAAACAGATTCCCTCTGGAATTATAGACCTTTTAGCCTTTTTTTGTGTTTTTTCTTTTTCCCCTGCTATGTTTCATCAGATTTTAGATATCTCCCAGTGAGAAAAGGTTTTGTGGATTAAAACAGCAATTGATTTTTTTTTTTAGCTTTTATTTGAATTTATCCATTCTACTGAAATACATTATGTGTTTCCAAAGAAACTAATAAATTATAGACAAAGCAAAAGTTAAAATTAGATCTGAGTGTGGTGTAATGCCCAAAGGAAAGTGTTTGGAAAGGTTACAAGCTGTCAAAAAACAATTTGTATGGTTAAAAGCCACACAGATTCTGTTAATGGAGTATCTGTAATGATTATTTAGGCATTGGTTGCTTATTATATCTTTCAGGCAGCATTCTCTGTGTTACTTTCAAGGCTATAAAGACCTGTAATTCAGTACCTATTATACAGAAGAAGTGTGTGCAAGAATGCACTGCACCACATCAAACAAACCTCTCCTCTCTATTCTCTACATTTTTAATCATTTTTCCCTCTTGGAATTATGGCTGATGCTGATTGTGAGAATAAAGTCTAGTTACTGTAGTGAAAGGATCATAAAGTCAATCATGTGGATAAAATTACTTAGCAATTCAGCCAGCTGGTCTCTATTTGGCTTCACTTCAGTTCATTAGCTTATGGGGAGAATTCACTCCACATTTAAAGAAGGCAAAAACTGCATAAAAAGTGGTTTGTAATTAATTGCAGCTTTTTACATAGAATAAAATTGTAAAGTGAGCGTGCCCATTGGGCACTGATTTTTGATTACTCTTTGTGTCCTTCTCACTTCCTTTTGTATTCAGATTAGCCCTAGACACAGGTTGTATAATCAGAACCTATCTCCTTTTCATTAAAGTGATTCTTTATACCATGTAATATTTGAAGAGCTTTCAAATCACAGTATATGCCAGTGGAGTAGACAACTTTAAACAAATTCAGAGCAATTTGGAAGCAAGGCCATATAATCTTGGCATTGTGTGCCCGTGCTATCATGCAGGTGATTAGGTGGCACTGTGTAACTATGAGCATATGTTTAGAGTGCTGTGCATCATAAGAGCACTGTGGTTTGCATGCTTTATAAGTGCTAAATAGCTTATGTTAATTACTATTGTATTTAACGGAGCCAGAGATAGCAAATACAGTGTTCATCTAGTTTGGAAACCTTTTATAAAGGGCACATAAAAGCAGGAAGGTAACTAGGGAATTTATACATTTCTAATCCCTTCAAAGGATATCCCAAATGAACCCAAATTATTCCCAGAGCCTTTCAGGTCAAACTGGAGAAGGCAAAGAAGCAATGGCCCATACATTTACAATAGCATTTACTAAAGAAAAATGATATAAAAAAAATCATGTCAGAGATACATTTGTAACAATAGTTTTTATTTACTGAAAGGAGCTTATTGTTTATAAGGCCAGACTATACACTTGTATAATACCTAGACACAATCAGTGGTCTTTCTTCAGAAGAGATGTATAGTTTTAAAGTGCACAAAATGTTTTCTGAGAATATAGTTCAATAGGCAAACAGGGAAAAGTGAATATTGGGATGGAGATGGGATTCTTCTACTAAAGCTACTTGGAATGTGAAAACTAAGAAATTTCAGCTTTACAAAATGTTATTTGGTATCTAAATAGATCAAAATAGATTTTGAAATGCTGAGTTCTATTAAAGTGTCCATATTTCTACAAGAAAAAAAAAGCTAGAAAACAAACTATCCATAGCATTTTTATCCCAATAGTACCTAGATATCAAGAGTTAATATTGTGTCATGAATTGCCAGTTTCCATTTGGAGATATTCCTCTGGCTATTTTACAGCCATTTCTAGGATTCCTGTTAAGTGCATGCGCTGGCAGAGCTGACGGATATTCAAGAAAGTACATGGCACATTCTGAGCTCTAAAAAGATTCTTTCTATACTGATGGAGGAAATATCAATATAGTTCAGTCTTCCTGAGGCAGCGTAGCTCTCTCTTAGGCATGTGTCTTTTAACTGAATGATTTGTTTGTGTGAAGAACTGTATAACCAACACTACTGAGCTATGGAAAAGATAGTTCATACCTGTATCGATTGGTCTCTTAGCTGGAATGCTTTTTTTTTTTTCAGTTCCTTCATATTTTTTCAGCTTTTTTTAGTAAATATTACTGACATTCATGACAATTGTTGACCTTAACACTAACTTATTTTCTTTTTATCAAACTCCTTCAATAGTTAGATATTGCCAAAGCAAAAAGCAACAGAAGAATTGGTAAAAATTAGTAAAAGCAAAAGCTTTGGTTTTAACCTCACACAACTACACAAAATAAAAGACGCGTGAATAAAAGTACCTGCTGAAAATTCTATGGCTATTTTCTAAAGCACATATCACAAGAAATGAGACCTGTCCCAGGCTAGAGTCTGGATTAGCATGTATAGGAAATTATAGGACCATTTAATCCTAAATTGTTGCTCTGCCAAAGCACAGTCCTCTCAAACATTTCCATCTGTTTGGTTGACGACATTTCATAGAAATGCCATTGAGACCTTCAGTAGTTGCCCTGCATTCCCCTGACATTATTCTTTCTCCTTCTTTCAACTACTTCCATACTTCAGGAAGTCTACAGGAAGCCCTACAAGGCAATGCTTCAGTAATCCTCCTCTTTGGGGAGGAAGGAATAAAAGTGACAGCAGCAATTTAGTATGGGTCTTTGAAAAGCCCATCATGACTTGTCCTTACAAATGGTGTATGCAGGAAGAGTATGGAGAAAAAATCTGCTTTGGACTGCCATGGGATAGAAAGACCCCAAATAAAGTTGCTTTTATACAGCTTACTCATTCTGTATACTTTGTAGAAGCTTTCTTTGTTAAAGGACACGGAGACTGGAGAGGCATTCCTTTAAATTGTGCACAGGAATTCTAAACTCCCTATACAGTAGTTAACTACTGACATTTATTCCAGTTATTGACTGTTCAATTTCCTTAAGTTTATTACACATCTTCATTTCCTGGATGATCAAAGATCATTTAATTACAGAAAATGATTAACTAAAACATTTAGCAAATAAGCTACCTCCATCTGTTTTATGGAATACTGAAAATAAAAATCAAAGACTCTTTCAATGCATATAATCATGCATAAAATTCTTTAAAAATATATTTTGTGACAGAAACTTAATAAAAGAATCACTAATAGGTCTTAATGACAAAATAAATGACCCTTTCTGCGTAGGAAGGACACAATTGTGATGACAATTAGTTGATATACTAAAGATGATATACTAAAAAGTTTGAAACTGTATAGCTACCCAAAAGATGCACGTTCTCTACTTCAGCATGAGAGTTAATTTGTAAGTATAATATATTGATTTTCCATTAGACATGTTTACTTTAAATAATACTCTACACAAACATATTTTCTTTGTCAAATATAGTAAGGTGCTTAAGAGATGTTTGCAAGATGAAGGTTTTTTTTTATTGTATTTGGCTGGCTTAATATACTTAAGAGCTGAAGGTACTTGTTATCAAAATTAAGGATATTTGGAGAGTTATAAAACTTTGCATAACAACTTGTTTTGCAAAATTACTGTAAAGCATGGAATTACTTGAATCTTAGGTCTACCTAACTCCATAGTTTCGTTAGGTTTCAAGAGTTAAATGTATATACTGCTATTCAAAATAGGCAAAGCTGCAAAACACGGAAGAAAAATCCTAGGAAAAATCCTAGAGTTGCATTAAATCTGTGGCTTATGTTTTTTTCAATACAGTTGAGCAAAACAAATAAAACTACTAAAATTCATAGAATTAATTTCTTGAAATCACTAAGTTTATCTAAAAAACATTAAGCTACTCAACCATTATCCTAGGGTAGCATGAGGAATGGAAATCATCAGCTGTAAGCAGCATAACTGATACTTAAGCCAACAACAAATCAGTCCTAGGGTTCCTGTATGTTATTCACAGTCAAACGGAAATGTGCAGATGGAATTCATCCTCCCTTATAGGGGCCAGTGCCATTTACCTTGGAGCTGGTGATCCCCGTGAATGTTACTCTATGGAACTTGTCCTTGATTTCAATGACTTACAACGACATTGATAAACTTAAAAATGTAGGAATAGATTATTAGTGGTTTTTCTCAATCAATTATCATAGGTATATATTTTGAAAGAATCCTTGAACATTGTTGTCGTTGTCTACATCCTGGTTATATTTTGCTTACAAAATTTCTCAACCACCAAAAAAAAGCCTTTTCAAAATAGCAAAAAATTCCATCTATAATGAATTGCCATATTTTTTTATTATTATTTTTATTAAAAAAAAACACCTCTGCAACATTTTACAAAATGTCATAAAATATTTTGTCTTGGATATACAGGCAAAATATGAACAGAACACCTGGTGTGGAATTACACAACAGACCTCAACTTCATTAATAACAGAGACGATATAATTGGATATAACTATTTCCACTTCATAGATAAAGGGTAATTCCCATGTGTCCTACAGAGAGGATTACTAAATTCTCTTGCTTCATGAGGGAAAGTGTTCAGTACTTCAATAGGATTGAGGCTGTAAATATTCTCCACTCCTTTCCCAAAACATTTGTTATAAGCCACTATTTTCTGTCTGCATATATCTAACTATGCATCCTTCTTTGAAAATTACCTGTTCTTTGCAATTTACCTTCTTTGAAAGTAAACAGTTTATCTTCCCAGCAGCAGCTTCTATTTCATTGACACTGGAAAAGTTAAAAGCCAGGCACACCTGGCATTTACAACTCTTTGCTAAGAGTTCCACAAATGGCCAGTTACCCTACAGCATTATGTCTTTAACTTTTTAGATTTCAGGGAAGTGATGCTATGGGGCTACCATTAATCCCTACATCTCTTAAGAAGGGCAACTCCCAAGTGAGCCCTGATTTATACATTTTTCCTACTTGTTGCCTTGTCAACACTTCTGCTCTCAAAGACTCACAAAACAGTTGATAGGCCTAGGTGATCTTCAGAGATCCCTTCCGATCTCCTTGCCCATAGTGAGCAAAGTCAACTAGAGCAGGTTGTCCAGGTCTGTGTCCGGTCAAGTTTTGAATATTTGTAAGGACAGTGACTCCACACCAACCTGTTCCAATGTTTGACCATCCATAGAGGAGCATTTTTTCCCCTCGTGTTTAAGTGTAATTTCCTGTATTTCATGTGTGTCTATTCCCTTTTGTCCTCTCATTGGGGACCATTGAGAAGAATCAGGTGGTCCCACCCAGCCCCTCAGATATTTGTGGACACTGAGCCTTCTCCTCTCCAGGTTAACCGGTCCCAGCTCTCTTGGCTCTCAGCCTCTCCTCATGTGATGGAAACTCTCGTCCCTTCATTGTCTTCATGGCATAGTGCTGGGCTTGCTCAAATACATCCATGTCTTCTACTAGGCAGCTTAGGTCTGCCTGGGCCACCCCTCTAGTTGTGGCCCAACATTGACCTGTTGGAGAAACTCTTCCAAATACAGCCTCAGCAGCTGTAGGCTTTTGCTGCAAGGGTGCATTGCTGCTTCACGTTCAACTTTTTGTCCACCAAGTACTCCACAGAGAGCGGACACGGATAGTGGTGTCTCTGGAGAAGTCTCACCGTCAGATCTCACCGTTGAGTAGCAGGTGACACTGTATTTGCACAACCACAATTGCAATTTTTTAGTTTAAAAATCACCTCTATTTAGGTTGCAGTGTCCTGACCAAATCAAGAAAACAAAAGATTTTTAGTATACTAAATGTTTAAATATACTTACATTTTTCCATGTTTGGTAGAAAGTCTGGGAATTTATTTAACAGCTGAAAAATATATAAATTAATGCTCTATTATGTCTGTTTTTTTAAATAATTTCAGTTCTGACAGAGAAGTTTAGACTGAAAATAAAGATATTTTTTTCCTTTGAGCTACAAAAATAGCAAGCTACCTATTTTGAATTAATCTTGGACAGACCTTAGAGTGCTGTGATGAGCTGGGTTTTCTAGAATCAGGCACAATTACAGTACAAATGCAAACAATCTAATCACATTTACATGTGTCTTTGCTTTAAGTCCTGGCTACTCAACATTTTTGAGTTATTTAAAGAGTGTAGGATTGAAATTGAATTTGATATTTTCTGTCTAATAATTAAAAAAAATCTTGATACATCTTCACTTTGTCCAATATCTAGTTACTGAGTATCATCATCATCAGATGTGGTCAGCTTAGGAACAATGTTTTGGAAATAATGTATTTTTATATATACACCTCTCTCCTTGCTTAGTAGTTGATCTGAGCACCGAAGCAGGTCTGTTAGTATTGGAGTGCAAGGTGTCTACACAGATGAAATGTGTGGGTATATGGGTAGCATTAGATTCTAGAACTCACCATGGTACTTAGCAAGCCACCTTACAAGAAAGAGCCTGTAGTCCTAATAACAATTTAGGTTTTGTAGCCTTTCTTGTTTTCATATAAATTGAAGTTCAAAATAGTGTTTGTAGATGGTTGTGCTTTATCTACTTCCAGGGTAGATATAGACAATCTGCCTAAGGCTCTTTGCTTTAGAATACTGATCAAATACATTATGTCAATTTTTATTGCTTATTTATTTAGTGCTTTCTAAAACAAATCAAAGTGTCAGCAAAATCCAGTGGTGGAATGCAGTGCTCAAGGAGCGTGTATGCAGTATTTAAGGTAAAAAAAGCCATTTATTAACACACCAATATACTAAACTACTATAAGATAAATACGTTTGACAGAGTTAGGAGCAATTCACTTTGAGATGGAACATAGACGGTCCTAATTAAGCATTATGAGCATTAGGTAACTGAGTAGTAATTCACAGATTTCTTTTTATTTTGATTTACATCTTATTTCTCTGCACTTATAAAAAGGTAAAAAATTAGTTAGAGGACATGAATCCTGAACAAGTTATTTATATATTTTATCTGTGCAAGAGCTGGGAAACTTCTGTTTTTACTGTTATTTCTACATCTTGCAGCAAAAATGTTCACAAGTTAATGTAAGGCTATAATGTAAAGTTTATGCAATTAAAGGCTGTAAGAGAATTTATAGACCATTTGTCATTGGATATGGGTCATAAACTGTGAGTTTCAGAAAATAAGGAAGGAATTCCATTTGTAGCTCACCGTTGCCTGAAGCCTGCCTAATGAAATCTTTCTTACTCAGAATTAATAGTGTATCTAGCCAAAAATCATTGAAAATTCACTGTGCATATTAAACTGGAAAAAAGTAGAATAAAACTTTGCATACTCACAAGAGCTTTTTGTTGGGATCAGTTCAACCAAAATTAGACAGCTCTTGTTCGTTTAGTACATTTGAAAGAAGCTGAACTTTTAAAATTCCAAACTGTCAGCTCCCGTCATTTCGTATGACAGCTGACTGAGTGTAATACACACAAACCATGCAAGTGAAAAGTTGCTAATGAATACATTTTTTTTTCTAAACCCAAGGAAAAGAACACATTACCCAGTGCTTTGTGGATTTGTTATGGTGAATTATTTAATTGTTTGAATTCTTTAATTGTTTGGTCTTGTGAAGAACAAAACTGGTATAAAGAAATCTGCTGATTTTCCTAAAGAACTAATGAATATTTTGTGTTTTCTGATTTCAATATGCTCAAAAATTAAATACATGAGAAAAGTATTTTTTAAAGCAAAAAGAAATAAAAAATCTATAGTTCCGCACCTAACTGGTATGTGAATTAGACCTTATTTTCTGAAAAAATTATCATCCCTCACTGAAGCCACTGAAGGAAGGTATTCGGTATGCTAAAAACCATGCCCACAGTAGTTAGTTGTAAAATCTGACTAATCTAAATTAATTTTATTGTATTTGCTTTCCCCCCCCCCTTTATTCTTATAGTAGGACTCTTGAAACTTTAATTTTTCTTTGCCCCAATTTATTGATGTTTGAAAAGGAGAGGATAGCTCTTTCTTTAAAGTGATTTTTGTAGTTAGAAAATAAGGCCTTTGAAATAAACGTATCCTCATGTGTAGAAATTTGCCTTTAAAATATAGTTTAAAAAAGTTTGTCATACTCATAAGTACAAGTATTTTAGTAAATTCTGTTGATTATGTAGAGTAGCATTTAATATCTATCTCTTTTAAGAGACTTCCTTACACAGATCGTGCAATGATCTTAAGTACTTCTGACATAAAATAGCAAAGTATAGCAGAAAAGGAGGAGACCGAAGAATTTCTTCTTCTAAAATAAAAGGACTAAAATATAGAAAAATCTAAGTGATATTTTGTCCTATGTCTGTCCTTACTGTGTGAGCATAGTGTAAGCACTTCTTTCTTGCCTTTATGCCTTCATTTATAAAATGGAGGTTCCTCATCAGGTCTTGTTTTACAAGCCCAAGTGAATTAAGGATCATACTTTGAGATGCTTGAAAAATAACGTTAGTCATGCAAGTTTTTATATTATTAATTTGACTTTATTGGACATAAACTCAATAAATAATGGTCTGTTTTGGATTAGTTTAGTATTAAAAACTAAAGGAAGAAGTGATAGTTAAAAACGCAATCAGAGGCTGGCACTGATCACGGGTGTATTTTAAGTTACTGAAACATGAACTACATTTGGATTTAAAAATCTCAATTGCAATGCAGAACGGTACAATACAATCTCATTTTCTTTAAATAATTAATAAATAATAAGTGTCCTATGGTTTCAGGCAGAATAAGAGTCAGGATTCACATCCAAAAAAACACTCCCATAAAGTCATAAAAAATTTCTCCGTAAAGTACAGGCTTACCAACTATTGATTGCAAGTTTACCTCTCTCTTAGTTCAAAGTCACACTAGCCTTGTTAATCTCGCTCATTTTCAGGAGCACTGATGAATAGATTTGGGTTTCTGATTTGATGTAGAGGAAAAACTGTAAGGATAGGTTCAAATCTGAGTGGGAAATCTTCAAGTTTGAGTTGGAAATCTTCAAGTTTGAGTTGGAAATCTCTAAGCTCCTTATAATTCAAAGAGCTTTGCACAGGCAAAGTTTCCACTAATTGCTGTTGTCTGAAACAAATGCTGTTTAATTTTAGACATATACTTATTATTCCTTTCACTCACTTTATATTTTTACTGTGCAACAGCTGGCTTATCATGCTGGAAATTGTAAGGATAACTTCTGGTTGGTGATAAAACTCCGAAAGAAAGGAATCTCTCAAAGGAAAGAGCACACTCCTCCTGTTATTATGCAAAAAGTTGGTAAGGGTAACACTTTGAAGTAATCTGGAAACAGTGATTTCACTTCCTTGGGTTAAACTAAGCACTGATGCAAGTAATGCGGAAAAAGTTAATATATGTTAAACTCTAGCATTACATGAGGGAGAAAAAAACAACTCAGCTGTGAGCTTTGAAATTTTCCTGTTTGTTTTGTGTGTTGAGGGCTCTCTGTATATTATGTCACTGAAAAAAAAAATAAATACATCACTAATAACATGTGAAATAACACCTGGACACCTAGCATCAACTCTTCTAAAATGCTCCTTAACATAGTGGCAGTCATTTTAATGCGTAGCTTTGTTTTCATATTTTTATTAAAAGAAAAAATCAGCGGTAGCCTTTGTTTTCCTTACTTAAAACCACTAACAACATTTGACAAACTTAAGATTTTGTGAAGGTTATCTTAAAACAGAGCTCTCTGCGGTCTGGATGTGCGTATCTATCTGCCATAAAATCAGTCTTATTCTTTTCATGCATTCAGCTTGCCTAGATATCCTTCAGGATCAAAAACATATGCTGTTGCAGGTGTGCTTGTGAGCGGGCACCGCTGATGGAGTTTTATGTAAAGAGATAAAAATTCTGCGCAGGAGCTGTCACAAACTGTTTGGCTGAATAAAGTCGTGGTTGCTAAAGCACTGCTGATACTCTTAAATGGAAATGCAATGAAAAACAGCTGTGTGAAAACTAGATTAGTAGAACTGAAAATCATCGTGGATTCCAGGTCAGAAGTAAGTAAATAAGATGGTGGAGGGAAGGTCAAATAGTATCCGTGTTCTCAAGTGGTGATGAAAACTTCAATTGTGAGGGATACAGAAACAGGTGTGATGATTATTGTAAGGCAGGAGGACAGAGAACTTTAAATTTAAAATTTGGCAACTGGAATGGTGCACCAGAACAGCATGACCTTATGATCACTCCTGCTAGTTTCTGAGCATGGATAAATTGCAGGGTGTCTGCACAAGCAAGAAAAAATATTCCTTGTCTTTGCCTTAACTTCTGGAAGTCCCGTGCTGCTCACTGCGTAGCGGCCGGCAGGTGCGCGGGGCAGCGCGGCGCCTTCCGCCCGCTGCTCTTGCTGTGCGCGCGCCGCGAGCTGCCCCCAAACACGCCATGCCCTGGGGACACGTGTGGCACCATGCGACTCGAAAGGGAATTTATCAGACTGTGCAATCCCTCCCTGCGCCACTCTGCTTGCATGCGGCCACAGGTGTAACCCTTCCTTTGTCTCGTGAGTTAATGCTGATTGATTGAGAGGCTTCGTGGAAAACTGTGTTCAGAGGAGCTGTTTGAATGGAGAGGGTGAACATAAGAACAGAAAAATGAAGATGTTTCCAGTGAAATTAAGTTTTGCTTTTGTTCAAAGGAGGTTTCTGTTTTGCTTTTCTGCATGATTTAGCTATGGTTGACCCAGTAGGAAAAAAAAAAAATAGACCAGGAAAAGTAAAGAACATGAGGGGAAAAAAAATACAGGGATCTTAAATTTTAATTAAGCCAGGCACAGATAATCCAATCACCTGCAAGTGTAAACTGAGGCATATGGCAAAGATCACTTCACTAGTGAGACTGACAAACGGGCTCTGTTCTGTTAACTCCAGCAGTAGCAGTAGGAAGGAGGAGAGGAAATAACAAACTCAGACGTGCGATAAATAAGCCCAGGGAATTACAGGGGAGTAAGCTGTAATAGTATGCTAAATTACACCTATACATTAACCTTCTTTGTTTCCTTGCTGCAAAGAAGGATATCTAATTATAAATAAACATGAGAAAGCTTCAGACCAATACTAGTGCTAGAATGAAGAATCCGTTTATTTTGCTGGGAACTCCCTATACTTGAATTCTTCTTTATATCTATTGAAATTAAATACAAATGTAGGGGCATCTGTGCATTTTGGGGACTGTTTTAAATGTGCAATATTTATATAGGAAGAATTCCAATACAAAATTAATAATATACAGAATTTATGAAGAAGATGGTTGACGGGGCATCTTTGAAGAACTATTGCTGTTTGCACCAAAATCCTCTAATGCTAGCAGGGTGAAGAAAGCTTTTGGGTAGAAAGCTTTATACAAAACATACACATGCAATAACAATATACTTTATAATTTATCACCCTTTTTTATATATAAAGGATTTACCGTCTTTTTTTTTGGATATGCATTCGTGTATCCATGAGTGGATTACGTGCCACTATCTTTGTTCATTATCTGTTCTTCGGAAATGAATCTTTCTTCCAACATTGGTGTGCTGTTTTTTACCATGTGATTTGCACATACACAAGTATTATAATATTTAAAATAGAGGTAGTACATCTGTCTTGTAAAAATCACAGTTTCACCCACAAATCCTCTCACTGTTTCTGTGAGGTTCCCTGAAAATCCCAACACAACATATAACATAGTGGATTCATCCATCATAGTCATCACTAGAGCTGATCATGCCTCAGGCCACCTTTACCACTGAACCCTTCATGTCCCAGTGAGGAATAGAAAGATGACAACCAACCTGAATCTTTCTCATTAAGAAAGATACTTCTTGATCTTCATTTTTATTTCAGTAATGTTTCCTCTATGTCTTTCCGTGCAGTTCCTGGTTTCATACAGTAGTGCAAGAGAAAGTCTTTTTTAAAGGCTTGGATATTGCAATCTTTTCTTTCACAGTAATGTGAATCAGGAATTGCACTGCTTGCATCAATCCCACTGCCCCCGCTACAAACTACAATGAGAACAGAGAATAATGTGCGTGTTATTCTCTCGTTAGGAGTTAGGAAGTTTGCTTACGCTTGTATCTTAAAATGCAGTCTATTATCTACTGTTCTGAACCTAGACTCTGATGCCGAAATATTAGGCGGAAACACGTAGATGAAGACCTAAAACTTTGGGTCCAGGAATCCACGGGGAACTGCTTATTCCTCATTGTATACAATAGGGTTGCTTATTCTTACCTCTCAGGCCATTTGGAACTGGCTAGGATCTAATCTTACTATTCTACTTATTACTTATTTACTACCTAAGACTTGCTACCTTAGACTTGCTAAGTAATTTTACTTGCTACTTTAGGCTACCATTAGATTACTTGTCCAATCTTACTATTAGGCAAGACCTGAAATGATAAATATAGCACCTCTTATCCAAGGGAGCCAAACACATCACAAAGAAATGTATCACAAAGAAATGCTGCAGTTGCTATTAAGCATTTACCCAATACATTATTTGACTATAATACACTGTTTCAGCAGCTCTGAAGAGAATTGTTTCTGGCATGAAAAACAGGGTGTCACATCAGAAACAAATATTTGACATTTTCTTGTTTCCATCCTGCCAGTATAGTTTTATAAACATCCATGCACACAGCAAGGATAAAAAGAAATGCTAATGACAGAGTATTCATGGAACAGGAGTCACATACTAGAATTTATACTATAGTAGAAATTGGATACTTTCACTCATGAGAATTGATATTAAAAAAACAATTGGATTAGTATTGAAAATGATAAAATTATCCTCTGTCAATATATATAGCAATATGATAATGTATTTAGTATTAATACTTGGTCTTTTTATGTTGCCAAGTATTTTTTAAATATGTATATGACATCATAATTTTCAAAATTTAATTAGGTAGTGACATAAAATTTACTGGAATTCTGTTGCCATTAATAAAACTATATTTTTATATGTACATTCAGTGTGGAAATTTTGTGCTCTTCTTATTTTATCCTGGAACCTAATTAATTACTATGTCATCTTCCATGGATGCGCCAACATAAAATTATGAAGAGAATAGAAATAGAGTGCAATCTGCTACTATTTTGATAAAATCTATCATTTCTTTAATGCCATAAAAAGGATAGAACCACTTTGAATGTCCTGTGTTTCACATCTAATTTCAGGCCTAAGTAATTTAGATTGCCCCCAAAAGATAAAATCCAGAATACCAGGTTAAAAGTTCTCTTTATTTTCGGCTACCATGAAAGCATATTTCAAAGAAATAGTTCAATAGTTTTGAGTATATTCAGATGTGGCAAGGTAAGAAAGTCAAGATGGAGATTTCTGGATTAGCCCATTATGGTATCTGGATAAAAATTTTAGGCAGTTTGGCTTTGATATTTTTGATTGGCAAAATTATTAGCAATATTTTTATTAGCAAAATTTCAAGCAGAAAATTCAGTACGTGCTTGTATTACTACTACTGTGACTTTCTAGAAATTATTATCAATCATAGCCTTACGGTCAACAGTTAGTGGAAATCAGGGTGTTTATGAATTTGAATGCTACTTTCTATTCAGTTTGGATTTTGTCCTTAACACTATTTTTTTAGGGCCATCTTCCTAGAGAAATGGTATTAATGGTTTCTGAATGGATTCGTAGCCCTGTTCATTTGGGAAATTACTGTAATGCAGCATATTTACAATGAAGGCAAGATAGTGGTTTATATTTTGTATAGGTCATTGTAGGTCATTTTTCCTATTTTTTTCTGGTTAATGAGCTAAAAGAAGTGATACTTCTTTCTACTGAAAACATTCTCATTTCATATTTTAAATTATTAAAAATTAATTTTCTGTTTCAAGCTATGCCAAAATTTGATCTTAGATACAGCATTTCACAGATTCATTTACAAAAAATATATTAGTTCAAGTCTGAACGTGGAAGGTATCTGGGAAACGAAGCAAGCTGCATGATGAAGTTTTGCAGCATATAGGGATGCGTTCAGAAGGAAGAGGTGTCGGAGGAACATCTACTAGTGAGGAGAATCACTCAATGTTCTGAGCTTGAATCAATGCCAAACAGGCTGTTGAAGAAACTCTTACCTGTTTTTGAGTGGTTTGCATGGGTACGCATGATCATCATTCTCTTAGGAAAATGCTGCTTGTGAAGTGATGAGGCATGTATTTACTTCCCAATACCTTCAGCTTTAAGGTCTTCCTCAAAGGTCATCTTCTTTGTATTACTTTTGCAGTTCTTTGAATATCCATTTAATTATACTAGCTTGTCCATAAACTTGCTTTTATGTTTTTCTAATTGTTGTGTATATTTTGGTATAAATGGATACCTCTTGAGACAGTTAAAACGTTTTTTTGCAAAGTAAGCATCTTTCCCACTATCCTATGGCAGAACACATGTATTTCTCATTACAGAATCTTGATAGACCAATCTGAGCAAAACAAGTATTGTATTAAATCAAACTGAGCAGTGATATAAATTATTTTCCTTCCATTTTCTTATCTGTTATGTAAAATAATAAAGATGCAAAAATTTGCAGAAGTTTTTGTGTAAACTCTAGTGGTGTTTTCTATTTTCAAGTCTTTTTTTTTCTTGGAGATGGAGATATTATTGTGTGTGTTTTTTTAATATTAAATCACTAGAATCAATCAAATTTTTGTCTATATTGATGAAATAGCATTTATAATATTTTAAATAGAATCTTTCTGTTTAAAACAGGTATCAAAGTAAGTTTAAAAAGAAAGAAGTAGTTCAGTTAGCTTGATACATCCTATATAGTTGGCTGAATTAGAAACTAAGAGGAAAACTAGGAAAGTCACTAATTTTAAAATACTTTAAAGGTAGTATTTTGTTTTAACATGGAAATTGTAGGTGGTATCTGCAGTCTGAAACATGTAAAATTTGTCAGTTTGCAAGCATTTTTCCTCATCTGTTTTCACTCCTGTCTATCTTTTCCACCACCTTACCTGCTATTTATATCAACATCTGTTTCATCTTTTTGCAAAGTGCTTTTTACACATATGGCACTGTAGAAATAATAATGAACTGTTTCGTCTATAATGTCTCTTATGGGGAGGGGAATGTGCTGAAGGATCAAGAACAAATGTAATCGAAAGAGTTAGGCTTTTGAGTGGCACTGTAGCTGTTAAAAAATACTAGTGTGAAAGACCCAATGATAGATAGCATCTTTATTAGTTTAATGATTAATAGCAATATATATGGAAGGAGCAAGTGTTCTGGTGGTGTCATCTTCCACTGTTTTGAAGTTATTAAGACATAATTCTAACATGAAGGAAGTTATGCTAGGAGGGAACTAAATAAAAACCTTCACAAAATACATCATGGTGTGGTACACTTTAATAGATGGTATTTTAGTCATGGCAGCACTTTCAGGGATCAAGAAGTAAGTAGATAGTGGACTGTGTATGTACAGAATAAAAAATGTGAAATATATGGGAAGTTCAGTAAAATGGTGGCATAATCAAGTTAGACATGGATTTACCTGTGAATGAGGGATTAAATTAAGAGAAAAAGTAATCATAATATTAGTAAATGCAGTTGTGACCAGTCCTCACAAAAGTATAATTTATTTCAGCCAATAATGAGAAAAATGTAGATCCTATTCTACTGTGCTTCTTGCTATTTCTAACTGGTTTCAGTTAGGAGAAATGCAATAAAATGATAGAAACTAAGCCCCCATGATATTATTCCAATGTAAATACAGTATGTTTAGATTTGATTCCAAACTCTATTGGGATTCAGGTGGTTTTAAGGACTTGGAGGGAGAGGTCTGTGATAGCTGCCACCTCCATGGGTGCTCTGCAAAAGTAGAAAGCCAAAGCAGCTGGGAGCAGGCAGCAAGGAACAGCCCTTCCCGCATCTCGAGAACAACACAACTGGCCTGAGCACTTTTCTTAATTTCATGTTCTTGATTTATATAAAGGATATTTGCTCAATGGTTCGAGAATTATTTTTTCATATTAACATATATTTGACTTTATTTACGGTAGGACAGTGACAGTTTGAAAAGTGTTGATGGGGCAGTGACTTGAAAAACAGGTTGATAATTTTATGCCATTCCCTTAATCAAGTTTCTATTAAGCTCCAGATCCAATTGCAACTATCTCTTTCCTTACTTGAAGGCCTGCTGTTGAAAAGTATAGGTGGGATGTGCTTTGTTGATGCTTGCACTTAGCAGGATGTGAGACTATTCAGTATTCTTGTAGCACCTTTCTATTACTGAAAGACTGACAGTCTGTTACAACACACATCATAATAGTGCCCTCTATGAAGTTTTGGAATATTTAATGAAAAGAGAATATTCCCTAAACTTTCTACTTGGAAATAGTGGGAGTAGCAGAAATACTGCTATTTATAAAGGCCAAAATTTGGCAGTAGAAACCCTATTTCTTTTTTTATATAACATTTTTATTTTCTGAAAAGAATGCATGTTGTAAATTAAGATGTTACATTCGGGTTCAGAAATCTGAGCAATTTCTGTTTTTCGTACTAGCCTCCTTGTGTAGTTCTCTGCTTAAAACATAAATGCATATATTCAGATTTATATAGATTCTGTTTGCATAGGCTTTGTAAGAAGATCCTAGAGCAGCCCAGCTTAATTCTCATTATATGAGTACCTTTTCCTCATTTTGATATTGTAGTTTAAATATGGAAAAATAAATGAGCCTTGCCATTAGCTATGAGGTGTTATACTATGTTATGTTACAGTAGTAGACAGTGTAGTGTGCTTGTTGACAAACACATGTGCATGTGTATGCCAAGGATTAGGAAATTTTTGAATTCAACCTTGTTCAAGGTAGAAAACAACTTATTTGGCTAAGTAAGCTTCTTTTTTTATATCACCTAATCATCTCTTTCCTTGTACGTTCTCTTTGAATCTTTAGGAGAAAAAGAAAATATTTTTTCTGTAGAGAAAGGATATTTCAATACTCTTAATAAGTCATTTTGTTTTATAAGTATTGTCATGTGGCAGAGGGTCATATCCATTGGAGCTGCCTAGCTTTTACAGTTCCTATGCGGTAGCTCCCATTATAACCGAATTAAAAATGTGTTGCTAATCACTAAAATAATTTTGACGTTAAAAAAAAAATTAACTGGAAAGAGCATAGGAAAATAAAGGATTTTCTTCCATGGTTTCTGAGTTTTGTACTAAGGATGTTTTGTTAGCACATAACTGTAAATGAGCATGACAGTTTAATTTCCCTGTTTAACTTTGTCTTGCTAACAATTAGTCTTATTTTAGGATGCAGAATGTTAATTTGAGAAAAATATTATAAGCATTTGGAAGAATTAGAAACAAAGCCACATGAAAATCTACTCCTGGTTCCCTTAGTCCCATCTTAGTGGTCACCACTGCTTTTCCACTGTGCAAAGCCAGTTAAAGGACCAGGACCTTCCTCTTATGAGCTGCAGAATGCTGTTGTCTAGACTCTTGCATGTATTGCAACATTTTAAATGTAGACCATCTGAATTTGTGTGAAAGAAGCTAATCATAGACATATTTCCAAACAACTGTGAATTGTTAAGTATTCAAAAAAGAAGTGGTTTTGATGCTGCCTGGCGACTTTTTCTTTTTTCTTTTTCTTTTTTTTTTAACTTTATGCCACTATAAAATGAAATGCTTTTGATTCTGCTCAGCAGACATAATTTATAGCCCAAAGAGCACATTTCAACATGATTTCCTCTCAGTATCCAATCTCCAGGAAAAAAAAATAAAAATCATCTGAAAAAGAGAAAAAAAAAGAGAAAAGCCAGGAACAACTGAACTTAAGCACTACTGAGAAAGAAAAGCCATATGGTCCAGTGGTTAAAGACAAATTCAAAGGCAAAAGGATCTTTATTTTGAACTTCTAATCTGGACGGTTTGTTATGCGATTTTTTGTCAAGTCTCTCAACCTCTTTCAGCCTCAGTCAGCTTTGCATAATGGATAAAACAGCAGGACATCACTATGAACCACGTTACCATATTTGAGCTGAGCTTCTCTGGTTAAATGAATATCAAAAATCCTTCAAAAAGTTTATGCTTTAAAAAAAAGGGCAACTCGGTACAATAAAATGCAGATTTGTTAGATTTGGGAGCAAAAATTGTGTAGGAGAGAGAACTGTAAGAGCAAAAGAAAGCAAGAAGGATGAGGAAACAATTCAATGAGTAAAGAATAAAATAGAAAGTATCCTCCAGAACAAGGGCCAATGTCTTCTTTCAGTCATGTCAATATGAATGCAGTATAATTTCAGTAATTGACTTGAATGGACTAGGTTTACAGTAGTGCATGGTTTTTGTGGGACAAGTGTTTCCATCATATTGCACTTTTCCTAAACAAGGATAGTGTTTCTACTATCTGGTATATTTAAGTGCTTAAATTATGTTAGCTTTATTTTATATTTGCTGCCAAGCAAAGTGTTATCTGGAGAAAAGTAGTTTGTTTTCTTCCAGTTCACTGACTACCCTTTCAATATGCAATATGTGGGAAAAATTCATAAGCAGATCAATATTTAAGATAAAATAATGGACTAATCCCACCTGCAAACTGCAGGGACCTCCCAATTCCTCTCAGAATTTCCTAATGTCCAGGAAATAATTAATATTTTCTCACATATTCATTAAGAAAGAATTCATAGCATGTCTGAGCTTACTGTAAAAAGCTCTGTGACATTTTCCTGGAAATCTCTGTACTCAAGATTGTCATATTACAGTTCTACTAATATAATACTTGCATGTGGTTTCATAGGGTGGATTAAAGGGTGGTAAGTTTGTTTTTCCCAATTTTATAACTTTCTTTGCTTGTAGACCTATTTGTATGAGTGTGTGCATTATATAAAAATGTTTTTGAAATATTTTAATGGATTTTATTCAGAGATTGAATAGATGACTAGTGATGAATGTAGCAGAAGTTCAGAGTCACCACGCTGGAGCATTATGTTTTCTTGGGGAATGGAACTCAGGATTTCTTAGTCATAACATTTCTTTGCTTTTGTCGAACACCTCTCAAACCCACTTCTTTCTACTCTTTTATATGAAATAACCTATCATTGTCGTCAGCTACGCTGTTAGCCTACATGTATGGCAGTTCTAAAGGTTTCAACTCTTCTAATGACTCTTAAAAAAAAAAAAGTAGTAAATTACATGTAAAGGGGTCAAAAGACAGAACTAAGACTGCAATTTGAAGCACCCAGAAGTTAAGGAATGACAGATTAGATTGCATGGCTAAGCTTCAATTAAGTCCTGTTATGTATCTTTTATTACAGGCTGTCTACTGTTTTTCCACCAAATCTTGCTTCTTCAATGCCTAGGATGGATCTGTTGTGTGAAAGACGTAGGGCTCTGTAATGGAGGATACAATTGTTTGTAGGACCTTTGTTTCACCTGTTTAGAGTTTAGGATAGACTTTAATACATGCTAGTAATGAGATGTTTACAAAACAGGTAAAACAGACTTCTAACACTGATTTTTTTTTGACTAACCTTTGAAACTGACTGTCAAAAAAGCTGAAGGCTGATACTTTGAAAAAATCAGGTCATAGCATTTGAAATTATTTAATATTTTTACGTGGATCTTTGTTGCTCATCTGTAAAAGGAGATTGTTACCTCTCTCCCCTCCTATTATGACAAATAAAGTACACAATGATGTTTTCTTTTGGTCCTGTCATCTTGTTGTATATCAGAATGGCATATGATATTAATATCTCATCAATTAACTTATCAAACCATCCTGTTCATCTGAGGGTGAAGCAGCTTGAATGCATGGGTCAGGAGGGGGGATACAAAAAGAATCTGAGTTGGCAAAGAGGACCAGTGGCATTTAAGGGAAGTAGCATTGCCAAAGGTTAGTGAAAGCAGGCACTAGTGCTATTATCTTTATTTTCTTTTAGGAAAAAAAAAAAAGGAAAGTCTATTGGTTTGTCCCAGTTTAATGGTTTTGTAGGTTGAGCATGTTTCTGTTTGCAGGACAGAGTAGAAATGCATTTGGATCAGGTTCAGATAGGGCAACTGAAAAATAGGGCAACTCTTTCTGCTGATGTGGATTGTCTATGAACTATTGTATTTTTTGTGAGATTGCCTTGTTGTTAATTTCATGCTTTATGAGGAATAGTTACAAGAGAAACATACCGGAAAAGTCCACTCATGAGTATGATAAAGCTGTGGGAAAATTAATCGCCTAGGTTGTCTACAGAATGCGGTTTTGACTCCTGTATGTTAGTATTTTTAAGGATTCAAAGACAATATGGTATTAGCTGGCAGTCACCTAAACAAGCAAAGGTGTTTATAATTTTGCAAGGTTAGGGAGGTGACTTCAAAAGCACAGGATTTAGAAGTGATAAAAAGTACAGAAAATAGTGGAGATAAAGCGGCATCCTTCCAGAGGCAATATCTTTTTTTATGTTGTCTAATTGCAAATTAAGGTGGAAAAAAATTAACCCCAGGCATAAAAGCATATTCAGTCCCTACATCACTGGTTTCCAGAACAAAAACCTTAGTCTTTGATTTTAGATATGATTTTTTTTCCCTGCTGGTTGCCATACAAAGAGATATAGCTCAATAAAATGAAAGATCCAGTGCACTGCAGTTCATATTATTGGCCTGAAGGAATTCTTAGTCAGGTTAATGGATTTGATGGTTTTCCCTTCATTGATTTTTAAGATGATTATATTTTATTTATAGGTGAGAAAATAATAGTTAATCTTAGATTTATTGAAAACTTATTACAAGACTGCACGAATTGATAATGATAACAATACATTTAGGGAAGCCAAACTAGTCCTGTCCTTAATCCCTTAAGTGCTGATGTGACGCAAACCTATTGGCTCGAATAGAAAGAGTTATATTTTTCCTGCTACTATGAAAGATTTCATTACGTACCGCATTGATACACATCAGGTGTTTCTTTTGTGAAAACAGAATGTGAAATATCCAAGAGCTGAAAGCTCAAGGATAGCAGCATGTTGTCCTCTGGAGGCTATAAGATCTGATTTCTAAGTCAGCCAAGTCATTTGTCAGATAAAAAGCCTACTGGTCAGCCATAATTGTGTCCAGAGGTTTGAATCTTAAACCGTAACATGTGGGTTGCAAATTTACAGTGGAATTTGGAGAGCAGCACGAACAGCAGCTCATTGTAGCTCAGAATACAGTGCCTTAAGACTGTTATAATTTGTTTTCACGTTCTAAATGAGTTCAGGGACCCTTTTTATTTTTTTGCAAGCTGAAAGATGATAACAAGAGGCGTAACATAATTTTACAGTATTGGGCTATAACATGGCATTAGTCTCTCAGTAGCACTGGATTTCAGTATTCAGCTCATCTTACAATAGTGCATTGAATTGGGTGGCTAAAGATGGAGAGGTGCTGAATCAAAGTTATGCCTCAGGCAACCAAAAGCCCTTGTTACACAATCCTAATGTGTGGTGAAAGTTCTAGAGTGGCATTATATTCTGACAAAAAAAAATCACTTCTCAGCACTTTCATTAGTCATAATGATCCAGATCCAGTACATTTCTGTGGGGTAAACTAGCAGAAAGACCAGTTTGGGAATGTGCAGCAGATTCTGTGGAAAACAAAGTGAGAAAAAAGGAGAGAGATCAGAACACAGCAATTACTGTTAAATTTTTCATGCTTATAATGCATTATCTCAAACTGGCACTGCCGTTAATGGCTATATAAGGCCTCTGACTGGACACCTACATTAATTTTAGAGCTCCTCTATTGTTTTGCTTGAAGCAAAATTTGACATCAACACGATGTTTCACCTTAGATTGAACTTCATGGGGAAACAACATGAAAGTAAATTAAAATCCCTGCTCGCTTCCCACTACTTTTGTAATAACATCTTTTTATTTTACACCAAAAGCTGTCTAAAATCTTTGGAAGAGATTTCCAAAAGGAAAAGCTTCTTTTTTTTTTTTTCTTTAACTTCCTCTCCTTGACTCCAAGATGCACCCAAGGCAATGTACTAGAAATTAAAGTAACATACAAAAATAATTAGATGCACCTTTTCTCCATTTTGTTTCCATGCTGATGAGTTTTATAAAATAAAAAAAGCGGGGAATAAAATACAGAATTGTAGGGTCAGAGCCCTTTGGAGGTGTAGCCCATATAAACCTAAGTGTACAGAAAGGGAGGAATACTGATGCAAGAGAGGGAGCTGCGTGTACAGATTCTGTAACTACCACATGTGTATGCCGTGTTTTCCTGTTGGGAAAATACAGCTGTCAAAATAGATTCACAGGTAGTGTGTGAATTGGGGACTGTGGGACAGGAAAAAAGGGCAGAGGTTGAACAAAACCAGCAGAAGTTTGGCCTCCAGATTTGGCTAAAATAAGAGGGATCTGAACTGTTGCCCAGAATGCAAACCAAAAGAGAATTGAACTTGTCAGAAGGTTCAAAAAATATTTCCTATTTTCATGCACCTCTGCACTTCCTGGTTCTACTTGGTTCTCTGAGTCAAAGGGCCAAGGTAAAATTAAAAAGGCTGACCTTGCACTCTGCCGCTGACATAGGCTCACATGAAAACAAGCACCACAAGCAATTTCACATGAAGGCTGCTTTCATAAAGTTGCTAGGTAAATATTGCAGACAATTCAATATTAGTTTTCATAAGACCTGGAAAATTCATCAGAACCAAATGTGTTTGATTTTCTCCTATATTTAGGCATAAAACAATTCCACTCATTTTCTTCAAACAACTATAATTTTATAACAACTTAAATAACTATAAGTGCGAGCGGCTTTTAAATCAGTGTGGATTACATGGACCGAAATTACGTGAGCCTCTCTTTTCTCTTCCTTCCTTCTCCTCTTTTCCTTTAAAGGTATTACATAAAAGCGAAGAATTGTGGCATTTGTACACGCAGTGAAAACAAAAGCCTTGGCACTCCTTGGAATGCATAAACTGGAGCATATGTGCAAGTCTTTGCTGGATGGTGCCCAGAGAGTGCATCTATAAAGAACTACAAGTATAAAATACTGAAATTACTTGCACATGTGCTATTTAGGTCATTATCCATATTAATTCAATGCAAAAATTATTTGGGTTATTGTGTATCTGCTTATAGATGTTGCATAAGATTTGAAAGAACTCCCTGAGAGCTATTGTTAATTGGCTGTTGCTTATATGCTATTTCAGAGGAGAATGATGAAAAGAATATATAGGGAAAATATTAAGTAATAAAATATCTCCTGATGTAATACTATGAAACACTCATCTAACTGTAAGGATCAGAAGAAAAGATGATCTACAGTGGCGGGGTGAGAAGGTTTCCTTTCACAATTCCAAGTCCTTGGAATTGCATACTTGTGTCTTAAAACTTTTCTAATAAATAATATTTACTATCTATCTATCTATCTGCTTTGTGAATGTGAGGCATTTACTTTTGCTTTCTTAGCAAGAAAAGAAAATCAATTTGATCCACTATATCTTCAGGTTTTTTTTGACCTTTTAATATCTTTCTTACTAAGTTAGAAACATTTCCAGTGTTATACACTTTACCTCCAGTAGTGAATAAGATCTCAAAATACTGTTGAAAATCTCAGAATTAACAATTTACAGTGTAGTTTTCAGATGGGCAACCTGAGGCAAAATCACAGTTTCTAGGAATCTTTAAAAATTAGAATGACAATTTTTAAAAATGAAAATACACCAACGATAAATTAGGAAAAATAGAAAACGATTTAGAAAAATAATTTTGAAATTAGCTGTAATTTCTCTTCTGGGGAGTCATTAAGTAAGTTTTCAGTGTTGCTGAGGACCCAGTTTATCCCAAATTAAAAAACAAACAAGCAAACAAAAAAACCTGACATTTGCAGAAATCTTTGTAAATACATCCAAAGGTGTTTCGTAAGAGTCTTCATTTTCTTAATCCAAGTAAAGGTGTCAGTTTTCTCCATTTATAAATTTCAATAAAAAATCAGTATTGTAAAATGCATTATAGCTATCTGCAGTTTGCTCAAACTAAGTAACTATAAGGAAGCAAATGGAAAGCAAAAAGGAAAATAATATAGTAATAACTCACAGACAAATTTAAGGATGTAACAAATATAGTAAACTTCCATAGGCAAAAAAACAATGAACTTCCTATTTTACTCCATATGCATTAGATTAAAAATAGTAAGTCTTTATTAAAAATAGTACATCTTTCCTTGGGAAAATCCTCTGAGATTTTCTTTCTTTCTTAAAGGGCAAAGATGGAAAAGAAGTCGATCTGCAGGGTTAGTATTATGTTTGAAAAAAAAGATTGTCTACTATAACCATACCAACAACAAACTATAGCTTTGTGTGTAAAGATTTAACAAATTAGACAACAGCAGGAGATTGAATTATAAGCAAATAATTCCCTAAATATATGCAGATTTTTGAAGAAAGTGACAAATTTTTATACTGAGCTCTGGAAAGCTGAGTATAAAATTCCAGTTCTATAAATTTCTACGGTATGCAGGAGGTGTTCTTAATGAAATATACAGAAAGGGATTCATCACTTACAGAGAAAATATGCCTCAAGATTAGACAAATAAAATGACATATTGCACTGAAAAATACCTGCTTACGTACTCATGATTTCGCATAGACTGAACCAAAAAAAATCTAAGCAGCATTTTATTTCTCCTGTGTAAATATTCAGCTAGGTTTGCCCTGTTTTCATAGGCTTGGAATGTACGACTTATTTCTATCTTTTGTACTCTTCTATTGAGCTACAGTAATAATAACAGTAATAATAATAGCAGTTATAATAAACCCTAAAACTCTATTCATTCTTTTGCTACAAGTTATTTAAGCAGTTGCTGATAGTGGTGTTTACTGCATCTTCTATCATTGTGACTCCTCCACTGCGTCCCTTTGCTTTCAATGTTTTCCTCTCCTCAGCAGGTATGCAATCATTTATCAAAGACGCCAATTTTGCTAACACTAGCTCCTTTTTTACACACTCTTTTCTTTATGGGTATGAATATAGTATTTTTCTAAATTTGCTGTTAAATATGAAACTAACACCCAGTGAAATAGACATGAAATCTCAATGCTGCAAGGTATTCCTGAATGTTTTATGATTGATCTACATAGTTTTCTTGCCGGTATTTTATGTTTTATTCTACCAGAGGAAGGTGATGCAGAGGAAGGGTTTATTTGCCTTTCATTTGCCCTTATTTTGGATAGCTGGGAATATGGTTTGTTATCCTAGATGTGCAATCCAATTGTGCCAGCTTGTCAGCATTGCTGAATGTGCATAGGGAACGTACAGGGAAAGGAGAGCAGATGACAGAGGCAGCAGCAAGTATTCATCACACAGACTGTGGCTTCCTGAGTGGAGCATGGGGGATAATAGGAAATAATGGAAAGAACACCCTCTTAATGCTCAACCTGACTTGTCAGGTAGTAAAAAATAAATTTTTTGATTGTTGCACATTATTTCAAAATTATTTTTCTGATAGCATCTGAGCAAACACTTGCAAAGAAATGCTCTGTGGTAGCAACTTTGTTATGCAGATTCTTCTTGCTGGCTCTTAAAATCTGAACACTTATATTAATTTACAAATTCTAGTAAAACATAGTTTAAATACTATGTAGTCTTATCTGTTACAGAATATGTACTAAAGCCTAAATAAAGCATTGCCCTTAGGATAGAGGCATATCCACTTTGGTACCTTTTCTTCCCCCCTGGGAAAGCATATCCAAATGCTTATCAAGAAAGGCAGGAAAAATAGTTATTGCTTGCGAGTCCAGATATATGTATCACCATTCTTAAACTAAAGAAATGTGTATGTGTTCAGGGATAAACTGTTTAAATAGATCCCCCTCTAACTTTTTGCTACATTACCGCTTTTGCTTGTGTACATCGTACAATTTCATGTACAAGTAATATTTTAAAGTGTGAACCTCTGCTCTCATTTCATAATATAATTTGAAACATGATGATATACTTTTTTTTAAATATAGTTTAAACCTTTTTTTATTATATTATTTTATTTCTGTTTCACACACATATAACATCTACATTTCATTCTCTGCTTCTGACAGTATTGTAGCCTAAGGAACAGTTGGAATTTCCTTTTATTCATAAGTTCTTCTTTTCAGAAAAATTCTTACACAGATATTTTTACAAGAGAAAGAGATTAATTAAATGATACCAATTGTAAAGGCCTTTGTTGCCTTTGGTTTGTCAGGTTAAAAGTGAATAATGTTGATGGATAGAGATTGAGGTTGTATTAAATCACAGTCCTTTCTTAATCCTTTCCTCTCTCTTTGAAATACAATATAAACAGCACATTCCATACAGCTCTTCAATCAGACAGGTGTTCATAATCTTCTCTTGACAATGCAAGGGTCAGCGAATATGATGTATTATAAAAGAATGCTGAATCAACAACAAAACAAAAAATCCCAGCCCAGCAACCAAAACCATAATGCTGGGTTAACATATAGTTTCTGATGCCAAAATATTTGAGGTTTGCATTATCTTTCTTCATCTTATTTGGCACAAACTCTTCTTCCTGTCTTTCTCTTAATAAGATGTGAATGGAACATTTTCATTACATGTAGTTTAGTCTGTAGTACAAATGCTGTTTAGTCTTTTCTCACAAGCTGCTTACAAAGCCCAAACCCACAAGAACTACTGGAGAGAGTCCAGCTGAAGGTGAGGTCTGCAACTATCAGTGATTTAAGACAAGGAAAGGAGGAAGAGACAGGATACACCACTGTCCCTCGGCTTCATTGCAGCTCAGTTTTTATCCTGCATATCTGATGTGTGGATTAGTGGGAGAGTGGAGAATAAGCAGCATGGAATGGAATGGCTGGGCATCAGAGTGAGCCACTCTATAAAAAGTTAAACGTCCTGGGATTTGCATGAAATCCCCCCAAAACTGAGGAAAACAAGCACCTTTAGAACGTCTTCTGTACCGACAAAGCAGCTCCTCTTCGGCTCAGTACAATATAGTATTTTAAAATTATCTGCTAGGCATTTGGTGACTTTTAAGTTAGTGGTCTTCTTATGTGAAAATATGTTGCTTGATAGAGGAAGTAGCATGATAAAAATCAGCGTTTACAATAACTGAGAATAAATAAATTGATAGAGCTGAAGAAAAGTTGGAATCACCAAGTTTCATGGAAAAGGGGTGTTCTATAGTTGGGCAGAGTCCCATTCACAGAATAAACTAGGCATTACTGAAATCTTTCTGGGAATACGCTGAAATTTCTTCTTTGTCATTTTGTTAAATAGACCTTTTCTTAAAAATTACCTGTTTGCACTTCTCATGTTGATTTTGGAGAGTATGATGTTGTACGTTCAATGCATACATTCAATGCAAATGCTCCAGAAGGCCAGAATGTAGTTTTGATGTTTGTTTGGAAAAACATGTTGGACCAAGGAGTTGTAATAGAAGAATGTGCAGCTATGGACCTTAAGCTAGACTTTTTTTTTTCCAGTGGAAACTGAATAGCAGCTTAAACTGCTATTCAAACAGTATGTTTGAGTTACATAGGATGTCTCTGGAAGTTAACAACTTTGTAACAGAGATATTAATAAGATATCTTGATGAGATCTAATTATAGTAGTGCCTTCTTATGCTGAGCTAATTCAAAATGTTTTCCTTCCTACTCCAACCTCTTAGAATAGAGAGTGTAGAGTGTAGAGAGTGTAGAATATACACTGTATGTGTTGCAGGGAAAGTATTTAAAAGTCTGAATTTGGTTTTAAGCCCTTGCAGTATCAAAAGCGCAGATAAGTAGTTAAATCTTTATTTCTTGATTCATAGCTTCACACATACTTAGGTGCTGCCCTCAGCATTCCTAAGTACAGCAGAATGTAGTTCAGAATATTGTGTTTCAAAGTTACTCTGAAATCAGTTTGAAGTCCTTGCAGTTTCAAGAAATGTAGACAAATAGTCAAATCTTTATTTCTTGATTCATAGCTTCATAGATACCTTGTGCTGCCCTCAGCATTCCTAAGTATAGCAGAGTGTAGCTCAAAATATTGGGTTTGTAATTTCTGGGTTTTTTTTTACTTCTAATTGTGACTTCTTTTGACTTTTCGAATGTTCATTTTATGAGGAAGAGGGCAGCTAGTGCCTAGTATGGAATAAATAGTGCCAGAGTTCTACAGGAGTGTGAAAAAAAAATCAATATATTTAATTTAAAGCAGAGAGGTAACGCATACAGATCCAACAGATTTTCATCAAAAATCAAATAGTATTTTAACATCAGCATGTTCCCAAGATCTGAGCATTTGGGAACTCTCTATGGCCTTAAGATGACAAATGATTAAATATTCCTGTTGTATCATTCCTAAATAAGATACCCCATAACCCTTTTATTAAATATGTAGGCCTCACAGATGCTCTCTTTTAATCAACCGATTATTGATCTGTACATGACATCACTCTAACAGATGATCTGTCTTCTAATGAGCATATGTAAATAAGAAAATAAAAGGAAAGACTCGTGGTCCACAACTTTTAGCCATTATTTTCAGAAATATTCTATTTTTCTTGTACAACTTTACATCAGATTTTTACCTAATAGAATTTACCTAGTTTCATGCCTGTCTTAGTTTATATCTTCCTGCTCTCTTTTTACAGTTAATGTACTAAAAAAGGAAAGTCTTATTCAATGTTATCAATTATAACTGAATAAACAGACATATTTCAATAGCAGGTTTGACAAATTCAATCTAACACTTCTGGTTTACTAATATATCTCTGGATCAATATTCTGTCATTTTAGAAGTTCTTAGGCATGGTGTTTTAAAATATTGGTGATATAGCTTCACATATAGTATATAGTTATTACTTATTGGGCATTTTATGAAAAATGGATAAATTTCTTCTCAGTAGCATTACATTCCTTTTCTTTGTCCTCCTCTTAATTCGGCTCACCTCTAAAAAGTCAGATTTTAGTCCTACCTTTCTAATGCAAAAAAGAAGGGAACTGAGTAAAACTTTAAATCTAAAACTATTTGAATTTCAGTGATGTTTGAAGCCCAGAAAGTGACAGAATGATTAAATGATAACCTATCAAATATGTAATTTATTCAATATTAATAACTTTTAGGGAAAGTTGACGCAAAAGCATGATTTTTTGAGAGAAAAGGTACATTTTTAGGAAACTACTTAACAAATATTAAAGAAATATTATTAAAGGCCATATGTTATAGTGGATCTGTTTTCTTGTTACTGTTTGTAACTGGTTTGACACTTGTTGAGTTGTCGATGTTAATATAACATTAGGAAAAATTCCCCTCCTGAGAGGAAATCTAGCTAAGCAAAGTGATATTTAATGTTTTCTATGATATTTATTTAACTAAAATGGCTGATTAGAAGTTAAACAGAACAGAGGTTAATGATCTTTGTTATTGGTATTATAAAAATTAAGAAAGAATAAAATAGGGTTAATGATGTATCCCATTATTGTTATTGTGGGGATTAAACACATGCTGTTGTCCGCTGCACTGAAAAGATGGGCCCCAAGCTGTGAGTAATTAGCAAAATAATATTATTGTCTAACCTTATGCTCCAATTAATTACTCTGAGTACAGTATTTTTCAATGTTTGTTCTGAGTGGTGTAGGTGAGGTAGGTCTCAAGATTTGTATGCAAAAATGGAGGAAAAAACTTATATCTGATATTGTTCAGCCTGTTACTCATTGCAGAAATGCAAAATGAAGTAGAAAAGTGGTAGGAGATAAGTTAACCAGTTGGAAGAATATTCTGAATTGTTCCTCACACCTAAAGGAGGTCCTTGCGGCTGCTCTGTCATTTCCTGTTTTCCTTTTTGATTTGAATATTTATATTACAGCAAAATGCCCACTGGGAGTAAAAAAAAAAAAAAAATCAACTGGGGAGATGAAACTATCTATTTATTATTGGTTGTTTCTGTTATGATTGTGTATGTCAACCCAGAACAAGACCTTATTGTGCTACGCTCTTTACAAACACAGAATACCAGATGGTCCCAGCTCTAAAGAGCTTAGAATCTGAATCAACAGGGTGAATGATGAGGCATAACATAAAACAGTAGTGTGAACAATGTGATGGCAGCAAATGTTACATTAGTTCCACAATTTCTTGCTGCAAACAAGGAGGGAGGGTTGCGTGTGTTTACTGGTGGATTAGGGCTAATATGGCGATGGCAACCCCGTTAGCGCGTCGCGGTGCTGCGGAGGCTTCTGCCGGTGGCACCTCCTGCCCTCCTGCCCCTGCGCACGGCTGCTGCACCGCTGTCTGCAGCGAGACAGACTTGGACACGGAGGGAATACGGCTGTACTTCCCATGATATGACTACAAAGGAAATCTGGGGAACTACTGTAGAGGAAGGGAAAGTCTGGAGCAGCGACTCACTGTGTTTTTAGCCAAAGAAAGCTCTCCACTTCGGCTGGTTCTCAGTCAGTCTTCTAAAGTCCCTCATTGGCTGGTTCCTGTAGTTTTACACTGATAATCGCTGTTCAGAGGGAGAAGGAGTCATGTGAAAGCCTGTACTTTAGAAAGCGTTTCCCACACAGTCGTGCCTATGCTTGCATAAGAGAGAGAAAAGATCCTACTCCTTATAGAAGCAACGTCAGATCTGCATGAAACTCTGTGTGAAGCTTCATCCAACCTTTAGAATCTCAGAATTGTTTGAGTTCTCCATTATGTAAGGAGCTTAAAACACGTCTTCATACTCCAGCTGTCACCTCTTTTTGTTTGTCCTGAACATTCTTATAGGACAGAAAATATTCGTGTATTTCAGTCAGTCCCTTTATTTAACTAATGTTGCTTCTTTATGTTAATCGTAAATATCCTAACAATGTGTTTTAACTAATAAGGAATATAGAGGTGCTGCCATTGTTTGCCGAGCAAATAGTAGGTAAAATGCCAGAGTATTTCATCCAAAATGCCTTTCTGCATATTGAAAACATCAAAAGTCCAAAACCTCCCCAAACTTACAGAGTTGCTAGGGGTATAGGTAAGAATATTAAGATAGATGTGAAGATGTCAGATGATAATTTTGTGATCTGTGGATTTAAAAAAATCTAGATTTAGTTCATAGACAATATTTTTCTATTTTTATATAATTATGCCTTGGGGAGGAGATGAGTTGTTTATTTCTGTGAATGCAGCACATATCTCATCTACTTTGGGAATGAAATAAATTTTACCTTTAGCTGGTAAATCTCACAAGAGTCTTGCACGGTGCATGACACCGCTCAGTCGATGTTTCTGCCCGATGAGCTGTGCGTTCTTCCATTCGTACGTAAAACGTAATCCATGGAAGATCCATGGAAGTCAATGTCCACCTGTTAATGTCTGCAACCTTTGTGTCAGCTCTAAGAATACAAGGGGGAGGAAGGGGAACGCTAAAATGATTGCAAAGCTCTGCCTGAGACGGCAGACATTCTGCACCGGCAGTCATGGACATGCAGCCATTTCAGCATTGCCTGGTGTCTAATCAGGTCTTCAAAAACTACACCAAACATTTCAACAGACCGTGCCTTCCTTGCACATTCTCAGTACCCTTCAAGGTCACCTGAAGGGAGATTCAAACACACGAGGAATGTAGTCTGTAGCAATACACGTATTGTATAATCACTTAAGTAGTTCCTGGTAAGAAGAATTTGGACATTATCCACGTATAGCAGGTCTGAGAAGAAACTATACTTTGGTAAAAATATCACTGTCTGTCTTTTCTCTGTTAAATTTCCCCCAATCTTTTGTTGACAGATGATCAAGAAGAGCTTAAAAGAAAATAGAGGGAATCACAAAGCATTGTTGCCTGCTCAAAAGTAATGTCATAACTCATAAGCTTCTAATAGAGCCATCAATTCTATCATAAAGCAGAAGAACAGAGTGGAATATAGACTTACAGGTATTTTGTGCAGTTTCTCTTGACAGGTGAGTAAGCCAAGGCACAACTAAATTACATGAACAAAAAATTCAAAGTGTTTGTAAAAAACACCACCCAGAGCTCTGCCTCTGCTTTAAGGGATGTGTGCGCTGACGGAGTTACAGCATGAGGAGCACTGACCTTTCCTATATAACAAAGACAACTCCCAAGAAACAAGAAAATCAAAGAAAAGTGAAAGAGTTTCCACAGTTCTCTATCTGTGTAGGCTTGCCAAGAGTGCTTTTCTTTAGTCATGCATAAAAAAAGAGAAGGGCCTACAAAACATACAGACTGTCTTCATCCTCACTGCCAGTGACTGGATAAAAGTATATGAATGTTCAATTTAAATTGAATTTGCTCAATTGAAAGAGATAACTCCAAATGATAAAATAGGCAGTTAGATAAGGACCTAAATGAAAAGAAATGATATGAAATCAACCATGAATGATTCTTCTAGCTTTATATTGCATGCAT
This sequence comes from Crypturellus undulatus, assembly GCA_013389825.1. Lineage (NCBI taxonomy): Eukaryota > Metazoa > Chordata > Aves > Tinamiformes > Tinamidae > Crypturellus > Crypturellus undulatus. The sequence goes on from VWPW01021686.1 coordinate 1,455,687, forward strand.
GGTAAAATTAGGTTCAAATGTTAAAGGTATAGTAAGATTTGTTCCCACATATTTTTACTAATTTACCTTAATATTGTAAAAAGATTGTGCAATATTTAGGAGCTTAATATTTGCTTTCAAAAGATTATTTTTCTATTAACATTCTGGACTATTTTGGTTTTTGTTTGTTTGTGTTCCTCAATATAAACTTTTATTACCAATCTCTTTTACCTACCCTCCACAGTTTTCTTTTTAACATAATACACTAAAACAGCAGAAATGTTAAAATTGCCTTAAATATATTTCATGTCTGCTAAAAGTAAACTTTTTGAATACATGTTTTTATTTCCTCAAAATTTTTTTTTAAAAGAACACTTTCGCAAAGCTGATGATGTCCAACTACATGCCATTTTCATTTTTCCGATGAACCTCTTCTGACTCAAACCTGAAATTTGAACTGAATTTGATATATTTCCTGCCCAGGAAAAATCCTGATTTTTAAACACAGTCTCTGGAAAAAAAATGATTTCTAGAAGGAATGTACTTCCACAGTGTTCTGAAAGCTGGGGAGATAAGTTTGTTTATCCCTTCCCTCTTACATTTTTCACTCCTCTTTGCCTCTCTACTGTCAGGGGTCTGGGGAATGAGGAACACAGAAATCAAATGCTTCTAGCATTTTGTGTCCTCTAATAGTTGTATATTAGCAGGAATGAAATATGAAAAGAAGAAATTATGACCCCAAAAGTACCCCACTGGAGAAGTGGGGAAGGTGCAGAAAAACTGTCAGGATCAAGAAGAAAAATAATCTTAACTAGGCTATGTGAAAGTGGGTGAGACTGGTGATTTGTGGGAAATAGACAACCATTCAAAAGTTCCCAGAAATTGTAATACATCTAAATGCATGAATAATTTTTAGGCATATAGCTTAAAGTTATTTTTTCCACTAAGTGTACAGTATCTATTTATATGACCATAATTCCCCATTTCTGATACTCATATTTTTGTTGTATCTCTCATTTGGGATTGCTGCCAGGCAACTTATTCCAGTTCCCTGTGAATTCTGTCTCAATGGAACAAACCTCCCATGGCAGCTATTCAGGAAACACTGCTAATTTATCCTCTGTGTACCACATGAGTTTCTATCACTTCTTGTCATTCATCAGGTTTTAGATCTTTCATAGTTTGCCAGCACTGGAAATCCTGGTTACTGGGACATCTATACAGCATTACATTATCAAGAAATAATAAGAGATTCTAGGAGGGTGTAAAAAGTAGATACATCTGCAATGTAAACCAGCATAGGAAATGTACATCCTTTGATTATTAGCTATTCCATTAACTGTGAAATCATCTGCTTACAAAGTGTCCTGGGTTCTTTTTTGCTTTATTTTCTAGTGTAGGTTAATGACATGCCAAATACCAAATAAGTTACTAGGAGCTATTTTTACTTCCTTTGCATGTGGTCTGCCGAATCATCCTGAAAGAGGGGACTTGTCAAAGAAATATGTAGTGAACATAAGTAAAGGTACCACTGACTATTTCTGATTAGTTGTTCATTTTTGATCAATTGATCAATTGTTCAGGCTCAACATGTGTTCTTTGACAATACTGTAGCTCTCTTTGAATTTCAAGAGGCAGCTTTCCAGCCAAATATTTGAATTTCTTTGAATTTATTGCATAAAACATATTGTCAGCTTGTTTCCCCTGTCAGCTTGCATAGCATATATTTAGGCCAATGTTTTGAAAATAATCTTAAAAAGTTTTTTAAAAAACAATTTACAAAATATTAGATCTTGAATTGCCTCAGATAAGTTTGCTTTCCAGGTGATGGTTCCTCCTCCAAATCAGGCTTGTAATAGTACTATTGAGAAGCAACAAATTTTACTCTGTGAAAAAACAAAGGGCCTTTATGGCAACTGTGAATAAACAGATTCAACCATTTATGGTGAAAGATGCATCCTTTGGTTAAACACTTCTTTTCCCCATGCAACAAGTCTATATATTGTCCAGAATGGAACCATTCTTTTGAAAGTTGGCATGTGCTGTATAAGAAGGTTGAAAGCAGAGGAAGATCTCGAAGAGCCAGTAGTGGCATCTGTCTGTGCCAGTCTAAGGTATAAGACTTAATTCTTCAACAACATTCTCACCATGAAACTCATCATTTTAAACTTACTTTCTCACTGTAATGCCACTAAACCACTTTATGCTTTTGTGCTTCTACCTGTGTGCAGATGTGAGCTGTGCTTGCTTCTGACTTCAGCTACCTGTTATCAGTAACAGCGGGCTCTCAACATTATAGCACAAGTTATAAGGATGCCAAAACATTCTATCTTTTATTTGCATTTTGTTTGTTACAGGGTATTTTTGGAAAAGTATGTGCTTCATGCTTCAGCTTACAAAAATATCGCCTTTTACTAATATTTCAGTCTTAGCAAAAGTATTGTCTTAGGTGTTACCCTTGTGTTACATGCTTTCTCGATTCAGAAGTCTTAGTGATTTGCACCTGAATATGCAGAATTATGCATACCTGCTCTCTATATATTTTTAGAAGAAGTTGGCAGTTGCGATGTCATCTAAGTGATTTCTTTGATAAACAATCTACTCTATATGAAGGAACAAAATTGGAGAGAAGATTTTATGAATAAATGAAGAACAGCAACTTGGGCTATCATAGAGAAAATATTATATTATGCAATTATAATTATATAATTATATTTTATACTTATTATTTATGACATCTTATTTCTTACCCTATCATCAGTCTTTTGTTAGTAGTTTGTTTTCCTGAAAACTGTTCAGTTTTTCCTTTGCATTCATATAGTTCATTACTCATGATTAATGAAGAACAGTTGGACATTAGTGAAATAATTGAAAGATACCTCAAATAATGTGTAGTAAAAAAATAATTCATGATACTTTCTCATTTTATTTTGGCCAATATATTTGAGGTGATTGTGCATGAAATGTAATTTGGCCAACAGTTGTTCCATTGCAAATGCAATGTGAATGGAATACATAGTTACACAAGGACAGGAAAGCATAAGACTGCACTAGCACGTGGGAGTGTTTCTCCCCACACTGATGTAGCAAACAATTAGCTTAAAATAAGTTAGTTTATAGCACTAAAGGAGTATCAAGTATTTTCAACAGTAAATCTTAGTTAGATGGGGATTGCATAATTCTGAATCAGCCAAGAATTCACAATGTTTTGGCCTACTGAACATCTGAGTGGAGACTTGGAAAATCCAATGATGAGTAGTTCTCCTTGCAAGACGTAAGGGGGTTAGGGATTAAACCTTTCAAGTCACAGATTTATTTTTCTGTGTGTTTAAAAGTCGTAGCTCATAGACTGGCTATTCCTTTTTTTTTCTAGTTTCCATTATCAGCAATGATCTTAGCAATCTTTAACCTTTCATATTATATCTTCACCATTAAATGTCATATAACATGTTTCATAGGCTAATTTTTCTTTCTTGTTTTCACATTTTCACACTTTTGTCAAGATCCATGACATTACAGCTCTTTAATTTCTTCAGTGAAACATGGACTCAGGAAACATTTTCTGGTCCAGAATTATGCATTCCAAAGACATATCAACTACAAATGAACTTCAGAGGTCATCAAGCAATGCAGTTTTTATGTAAACATTTTGGATTTAGAATCTTTTGTTTATGCAGGAAAAGAACTAGTGATTGGAAGAAGGCCACTTTGCTTTCTTCCAAATCAAACAAGCATTTGTATTTGACTTTAAGGTGTCTGTTCCAAGTGTCTCTTTCATATGCCTTGTATTCAGCCCAAGATAGAAAAGTTGTGTCCCCTTCTAACAGGAAAAAAACAAAAACAAGGCTTTTTTTTGCATGATAAAAGCAAAACTTAATTGTGCTAGTACTACTGGGAAGCAACAAATTATTGCACAGGGACGGGAGGGAGCCAGGGCTCTTTGCCACACATTCTGAAGTTCAAGCAAACTACTCAAAGATAGGTTCTTGCTGTGACTCAAAATTTGAAGTTGGAGTTTGAAGGAGAAGAGGCTGGTGTCTCTACGCGTTTTCAGTAGTCTGTTTTCCTGCAGTTAAGCATGAGAGAGAGGCTAATCTTGTGTTGAAACTGGAGAAGAAATAGCAAGACCCTTGTCCCCCCTTCTTTCCTTAGACTTACTGTAGCATTGGCATTGTTCATATTTTTAGTGCAGCGTCACAATTCTCTTTGACTTCCTGTTCTGCTGGAAAGCTATTCCCACCGCTAATTGGAGAAACGCTGAACACTATACTAAGAATGATAGGTGTACTTGTGCTATACTGGGAGGTCGGAAGATAGAGATTAATGGGAAGGAAGCAAAAAGTCTGCAAATCTTCTCCACCAGAATATCCATGCTGAGTTCAGGAGGAAGTGAATGACATGGAAGCAGGATAAAGTTGGCTATATTTTGCTGTAAGAAAGACTTAGACCTGACCTCATCCTTGGTAGTGGAATGCATCCAGAAATGAGGCATATTATTCATGGATCTAAAGTTTAAGACGTTCATGTTTTTCTGTGGTTGATGAAAATAGATAAACTTTCAAAGAGGGTAAGATAGGAAAAATGATGAGCAGAGAACATGATGTCAATAGGAGTTTGTATGGAGTTAAGAAAGGCAAAGAAATATGACCTGATATTGGATGGAGAAACAGCAAGATTTAGACAAGTTTTGACTATATGTGTTCCAGTCTGTCTCCAAAATAACAGCTTGAATTTATATTGTACTTTTTAAAGAGGATCCTAGAGTACTTTATAAATGTTAACTGAACGGCTTCATAAGTCATAACTATACTTTGCTCCTTTTAAAATGGATAAAGTGAGTAATGTACTGGACAGGGGATCTACAAGTAAATCTTTATCTTTCCTCATCACAGACATATGTAGCAAGTCTTGAAGATATTTTTTAAAAGCAATTATATCACTTGACAGTTTCACCTAATGTTCAGCAGGAGTGTATAGTTGATATGATGTATTAGTTAATAGGTACAAAATATTTTTAAAGAAATGAAAATGAATGAATAATTTCCCTAGTTAATGAATATTTACCCTACCTCCGATATGAGCTAAAGTTAAAAACGTTTAAAAAAAGGCATATATTAAATCAGAATGATAATATCTACACTGTGAAGCTGAGGTCTGCATTTTAAGATTCATATACTTTTCAGATCCTCCTGAGTCATAAACTTACCACCACTTATTCCACTCAGAAGAGTTTTGGAAAATGTTATGTGTTATTGTGAGGTGTATTTTTAAACTGGGGTCGCTACAAGGTAAAGGCAAGAAGTAGTACACTGTTTGACCCGTCACAGGAATTCCAGATAAAACCCCAGAAGTTGAGTCAGAGATAATCACAAGATCTGGGATTTGCAATAACAAACTGTCCATATATCTACCTGTCAGCGGTCTTCCTCTGAGGGAGGGACAAAAGGTCACTGAAATGGCCACTATCCATCTCTCTCTTTTTTTTTTTTTTTCTGGACAGACTGTGGGGTAAATGAAGAATCAGATATTGATAGTAAAATAAGGATAATAAGAGTAAGTCTATAAGGAATAGGTAAATTTATTATAAATGTCTATTAGTTCTTTCTTGTTTTTTTTTGCAACTTCTCATGAAAAGTCCTTACTTAAGAAAGTGCAGTTTCTCATGGAAAATGATAAAGATATTTCTAAGTTTAATTAATGAAATATATGCTAATTAAATAAATTAGGTGTTTGCCTTTAAATGAGAATACATATAAGGAAAAGCACAAGCACAGAAATGGAAACTGGATCAGTAAATCAGTTCTACTCAGGACAGTACAATATAAACCATCAAGTGTAACCCCTCTAACCCTTCCAGTCCTACACCTTCATAAATTTTTTAAATGTCTCGAATCACTAGGGCCCCAAAAGATTTTGATTTAACAGCTACTAAGGCAATCACGGCTGTTGCTACTCAAGCAATAAGAGTTCCTCCATTTAGTGTCTAGTAAGAGTGATGAAATGGTTAAATGATGTCAGGTAGTGAGAGGACAGTGCCAAACTCCTAGGCTTCATTTATCTGAATTTTCTGAAAGGAAAAGTATTGAAATTATTCTACAACTAGATTTCAACTCATATTGGAATCAGATGCTATTATCTCAGATTTTCTCCATTACCAGAAGACTGATTATGTCTAAAAGCAAACGTAAACAAACTGTGGTCTAGGCTCTGTTACAGTGTCTTATTCATATTCATTTACACTTGCCTGCAACCTCTGAGAGGCAGCAGTAAAGAGACTGGAAAAAGAAAGATTTTGCTTTGAAAAAGTTAGATAATATGAAAGAGAAAAGACATTACAAAGTTTCAGATATATTCATCAATTAATACCTCTATGAAGCAACTGAGGAATAGAAATAATTTCGTCTCTGGGCTTGGCCCCCTGTTCCTCACACTCTCTGGGTACCTTGTAGTCTTGAGTTTATTTATCAGTACAAAGGCCAGCTTCAGGGCACTGCTATTCTTCTCATTTTTCAGCATCGAGGAGGGAACTGTGAGCTGCCCATGTTCACACAGGACATCGGTGCTAGAACAGGCAACGGAGCTCTATTCTCCTGGGTCCCACGCTGGCCCTCGGACAACTGAACCTCGCTTCCTTCACTCTGAGCTAGTATGGGATGTAAAAACATTCATTTGGCAAAGGAAGAGAGAGGGAAGCCCTCCATTCCTTCCCTATTTTGTTTTTATTTTGGAGGAGCCAGTTGCAGTTCTCATGAAGGGCAAGGTTACATAAACTTGATGATGTGTAGCCACATGTTTTTCAACATAGGGTGCATAGAGGATGAATTCCAAGCAGAGCACAAAATTTGCATAACCGCACTAAAAAGCAATTACTTATGGCTTTTTCCAGTGTGTGTAATGAATGCTAATAATTTGTTGTTGGTTGATTCATATCTTCATTTATTATAACTCATAATTATACATGTATGATAAATTTCCGTGTGTAAAGAATGCGCACAAATAGCAATGAAAATGAATTTTTCTTTCAGATAAAAATTTATCTGATATTATAAAGATGTATTAAAAGAAACATCTAGAAACTTTTTTTAGTTTAAAGGAAGGCCCATTGTTTTGAATGACTCCATGATCGTACTATTTATATATCTGAATTTGTTTTCCTCATTCTCTGAAAAAGTTGCCTTCCTGCTTAGGCTAATTTTATATGTATGTAATATAACGCTGTTGTACCGAAACAGGGTACGGCAGTAATATTTTACCATACTTATCAGTATCAGTAACTTTTTGGTAGGTCTATTTAGGTAGCAGTTTAACTGTTTTTCCAGTTGGTGTCCATAAAAAGTGAAAATATCAGCTCTTTGGAGAGTAAATTATTTTTTTTCTATATAATATATAGAACTATATTATGTAGGTCAAATACATTTTCATAGTTGTATAGTCAGTTTTTTTAATACAAACTAGATTGATTTTCTGCATTTAAAAGAAAAAAGACACAAAAGTCTTCTAAGAACCTTAGTTGACCTCAGGTTTCCTAAGAACCTGAGAGTTCTGATTTTGCAGCCTAGGGTGTATTTCAGTAGTCATGTACTTTTACTACTTCAAAGGAAGTGGATTGTGTGTCTGCATGTGGACGCTTGTGTAATATACTGTGCAGAGTGCATTGTAATGGGCTGAATTTAAGTAATACGTGATAGTAAATCTTCAAATAGCAAAAGTGACAACACAGAGAATTATCATTTTCATATCCAAGTTTGTCAATTTGACAATGAATTAGAAGCATTTCATACCAGGAAAAAAAACAACTATTCTTCTTTTGGAAGTGCATCATGTATGTTACAGTAGTGGATGAAACTAAAGGGCAAAGCTGACACATGCCCAGTGCCACAGTCATCTTTGTCTTTATTTGATTCTTCTGTATATCAATACTTGTCTTAAAGGAGAGAATTTTAAAGGGTTGTAGTGGAGTTAGTTAGAAAATATTAAGGAAGCTATAGAAGAAAAAATAATTGATAACAGAATTTTTTAATTCTACTTGGTTGTTTTACTAAGTAGAGAAAACTCCCTGTAAAATAAAATATTGTTGTAGCTGGAAGGTAAGCTGTACAGGGAAGAAAAAGGATTTTAGAAATGTAAGCAGTGTGGGGAAATAAATTAATAGTGAGGGGAGAGCAGAAAATATAAACACAATATCAGTTTCTCTCTTGCTACTTACTTTTACTTTGGAGATGGGGGAAGGCAGCAATTTTGTCACTTCAGCAGTGGTCACTGAAAGTTGAGTCTTATCTTGCAGCAACTGGCTCTTTTGAAAGCAGGAAAAAGCACTCATTAAGACTAGTGAGCACTAGTTTCAGCAACTTCAGCAGCTCGAGGGATGGATCCCTCTCACTTTTTTGCAAGGTCTTTCTGTTTATGTTATGGTCTGGTAAAAGGGAGAGGCTGAGGATCAGTGGTGTCATCTTCATGGGTAATCTGTTGTCACCCCACGGTGACGATATACAGAAACATACATTGCTGCTCCAACTGGTGGTCTCAGTTGCAAGTCATTAATAGGCTAAGTGCAATTAGCCTGCTTAAATGCTGATATCCCATATGATTTATTTATAGCTTGGTATTTTGCATCTGTGTCACCAGGAAGATGCATCCTCTACTGAAGAGTATCTGTGATGCACCAAAGAGAAAGGAAAGTGTTTTACATTTCACTGAAGCAGAGTTGTTTACTCTCCAGCTGAGAGCAGGAGATTCTTAATGTAACAGGGAGACATCTACCTATCTATGGAAGGGAAATGATCTTCATTCTAATTAACAAGATGACCAGACTTCCCTCTCTTAAACAAGGAACAGAATTAGTTTGAGTAGGAAAAATTTAACTTAACACTTAGACCCCTCAAAAAAGGTGTGGTAAAAGCCACCTGACAGCACCAGGAGAAGAGATGGCAACCACAAGGCCTGGAGCCCTTGTCAGAAGGTAGAAAGGTATGAGCTGGACAGGGAAAAAACAACTTATTGGTAATGCGTCCTTGTGAGCAGATTAAGCATAGTTTGTCTTTTATTTCTCCACATTGCTTTAGATGTTATAAAAAGACATTTGTGTGTTTGTTAATACTTACACGTATGCATTACTGTCTATCATTTTAATCTGTCTTGATTTAAATGTGAGGTAACTTGCAACAAACAAGGTAACTTGTTTGCTATTCCTTCCCCAAGTTCTATAAACTGGAACCCTGAGACTTAGTGTCCCACAGGTGCCCAGCTCGACAGCGCCTACTTTGCCCTCTCTGTAGACTGGCTGATTGGTATCCCCACTTCAACAGCATGTTTGAGATGGGAACTTGGCACCACAGGAGTCAGGGGAGTGGGATCCAACTTCCAGTGACTGTTGATGACTGTGAAGGCTCTCTGGTATCCCAGAAGCCACTCAGCATTCCTGCTTGCTGAGGGACTGGAGACTGAACAGCCTTCGGATGCCTTGACCTGGCTCGTCCTGGGGAGGCAGCGCTCCTCTCGCTGCACTACCCCCTTGTGACAGAAGTGAGCCTGGCCATGTACTCGGATTTTATCTTACTCTTCCAGATATACTGTTCTACTAAAAGACTGCCTACCTTCCTTTGGAAAGGCAAGCATATTTTTTTTTGAACAGAAAATAGAAGTTGGCATACAAAATGTGGCAAAAGTACCCTTACCCTTTGCTGACAGCATGCATTACATTTGTCCCTCAGTGAGAAGCAGTAAATCCAAATAGGAAATTAGCAAAACATCAACCTTCTAGAGAACCTGTTGTGCATTTTCTCCAGCTCATTCATTAGTGTGGGGGATTTTTCACAGCTGCTACTAAATGATACTGGCCAGTTAAAATGTTGTGTAATTTTTGAGTTTACATTGTGACTATTCAGTGAAGTGAAAGCAGTTGCTTTCACACAGTATGATTACATGTCACCCCACATATCATTAACATTTCATTTGGTCCACTTCAGAAGAGAGTGCTTGGTTGGTGTCACCAAAATAAATGTAGCCAAGTAAATATTACAAAGGCATTTTCTTTCCTGAGAATGCTCTCATGCTTTTATCATTTACGAGTCACTTCTTAAAGCTCTGCCAAAAATAAACACTCTTACAATGATATCCACTTATGTTTAGTTGTTAGTATGAAGCCAAGAGTTAGTACTAAGTCACTGGACCACAAAGATTTATTCAGTGAGATGCTATCGAGTTCCTCTGCTGTCTCATTATGATCGTAATTCACTCCTAACAATGAGTAAACAAATGCGGAGGAATTTGATTCCAGTTTTCCATTCCTCCTTTGGACACACAACTTCTGCTATAGCAGCTACAAATGAGTTGTTTTTTAGTTTGTCTGCCTGCATGTAGAGGAAATTGATTTCAGAACTGCAGTAGAGAACCTGGAGGTAAATAGAGAACCTACATGAGCATGGAGAAATCGTTAGGGAAATCATACCGGGAAGAATCTTACTACCTTCCACACACAGGCAGTATTATCCTTAAACACCTTCTTACTTATGATTTTCTAACTTAACTACAGATCCCTTCGTGGTAGATATTTAAGAATTGTACTGCTATTTTTATTTGAAGTGGAAGTCAGGAAAACTACAAGGAAATGCCAAAAGCTAAAGTATCTCTAATCTTTCTTTTTATTGTCACAGTTAGATCCACATATATATGCTTCTCTGTTTTCAAGTCAGGAGGTTCAAATGATTACTTTTTTGGATATGATGTAATATCAACATCTAAGCCCTAGTAAAGTGAAAAGTTCTTCATATTTATCTAAACATATTTTATGCTACAAAACCATAGCAAATGAGGAGAAAAGGGATTTTTGATTTATGATATGATTTGTAGTCTTTTTTCTTATAGCAGTACACTGGGCATTGTACTTTTGTGTAATTATTCCCATTAAAATGAACAGAATAGGCTTCCTCACTAACTACTGAATGTTATAGGTAAAAAAAAAACATGAGCATGGAGAAAAAAAAATAGCACCACCCAGCATCCAGCCGGCATATTTTTTCTGTGTTTCTAGCCAACAGTCATCTTGTCCTTTCTGAAAGATGAAATCTGTCAGTCCTTACAATGTTGTGCTATGCAGAGTGACTAGAATAGATGCCAGCTCTTTAGCATCACTTCTTAAAACAAATCCTCATTAGCATTCTGATGCTGAACACTTGTCAGAAGAAGTCATCACATCTAGCCGAGCAACTACACATAGGTATCCCTTACTTCTTGTATTGCATGCCTGGGCAGATCTGTCTATATATGAAATTTATGCAACAAAAACATGAATCAATATTATTCTTCATGTACTGTCAACAATCAACGCGTAGCACAGCACAGCACATAGATTAGGGTAAATTATGCGACAGCTTCCTTGCTGAGCTGAAATCAAGGTGGGTTCTGGAAGTCTGAAATAGCGTTAGATTTCTAGTCCTTGAAGTAGATGTTTTTTCACTGAAAATAGGAGATACAGACAAATTTTGGAGGCAAGACATGAGCTAAAATGCCATGATAGGTTTGGAGGAAAGTAATAATTTTTTTATTAGAATTTTGTTTAGGAATAAATCTTATGTTCTGACCTAAGCACTGATAGTTATGCAGAGAACCTTCTGCTGTATTTAGGAACACTATTAAAAAGTGGGATCAAGTTTTCTAGAATTCTGTTAAATAAGGACTTAGTCTGTAGAGCTCAGGGTAATTGTGAGGGAGGCCCCATCTGAAGGAGGAAGCATGCCACACAAGAAAAGGGATCCACTTTTTGCTTCTACTGTTTGAGTTTTATCTTTTCTCCTTTCATCTGTTTTCATCTTATGGAAGTGATTATAAGTGCTAATGAGACATGTGATCTTGCTTCAGGCAGTCATTTTCTGGTTAGCACAACAGGAGTATCAAGCATCTATTTTGGTGTGATAGGAAGGCAACAGGCTGAGGTCACATATTCCTGCCTCTTATACCTACCCGGTTGTGGTATTTTTTTTCTTTTACCTGAAATACTTTATTACATTCTTTTATTTTTCTGTCTGCACCTCTTATGCAGACTCCTTGTCACTAATTTATGTTAAGAAAAGGTATAACTCAAACAGGTGTTTCCAATTGAGGAACTCGTCAGAACTATTTGAAACATTTTTTTTTTCTTTTGGGAGCAAATTCTAGTCAAGTTCAGAATTACAGATGTGTTGTTTTGTTCAAGAAACAAGTGGTGACTGATGAGCAGAAATGGTGCTTGAACCTGGGACCTGAGGAACAGAGTTTAATAAACTGGAGTATCAGTCTACAGAGAACAGTACTATTCAAGAACAAGATTTCTTTCATGTTGGCTTAATTTCTCAGACACCATAACCAAGCCTGGCAGTTCTGAGCCATTCATTTCATCAGTCCTATTTATCAGCAGAAAGTCAGAGAACACTTTTGGGTCTGTATTCCTCAAGCACTGATAATTATCTGTATAGACAGCCCTGCTTGTATTACGCAATACACCCAGTTGGACAAAGAAAAAAGTTTTGATTTAAAGGAAGCATCCCCTGCATAGGCAAAAAGTATGTCTAACAGGCAGACAAAATCCTTTCCTTGAGCTAGATTTTATTCATTATCACGAAATTTCACATCTGAGAAAATAACCCTTGTCACCCTTGCTCCTTTTTTATGGTATAATTAATTTTTCTTTGATAACTTGGATGTAGAGCTCTTCTGCAACCTGTCTACCATAACTTAATGTTGGTACCAGTTTTTTAAATTTTTATTTTTTAGAAATGAACTTAGGAGAGAAGAGAGTATAATTACTGCAAATACTTTCCTGTAATCCAACAGCATATGCTGCTGAGCATCTGAGCATGTGCCTGTGCAAGCACAAAAGCCGATGCCAAATGTGTGTTGCATAGTTTTATCACAAAGTAGAATAGTAGATGAATATGAACTGTATTCAGTAAGCACAGCCAAGTTTGTGAGCTGTTTTCCTTTTCTCTCATCTAATATTGAAACAAAACTTTGGACTTAAAAATGTTTTTACTGGGACATTAAAAATACAACTGAAATTAGAAAAAAAAATCTATTGTCTTCATTTTGAAAAAAAAAGGAAATGGAAAAAGGTAGTAAAAGAAGTAGTAAAAAGAAATGGATACATTTCTCAAAACAAACCTTTAAAAGATGGTGAAAAGACAGCAATTTTTGTCACAAATAATAGCTGTTTTTTCCAAATTGTTCTTCTGGAAAAAAAAACACCAAATAGTTTTCAGTCAATACTTTACTTGGGAATGCCTTCGTATAATCATTGTTTTTAAATACATAATTTTAATATTGTGATTTGAAATTGCTCTATAATTAGATTATTAAATCTTTTGAATCTGGCTTTTAATACAGTAAATTGTAAGTGGAAATTTTCTTTACACAAGCATTCTGCTATGGTTGCTTGATGAATGTTTGAAGTTTTGAAACTTTAAAGAAATTTAAGATTGAAATGATGACTTCAGATGAAAAAACAGTTTGGAAATCTTTCAAAATTTTTGCCTTGCAACATCTCTAAAGCTTATAAATATTTCATTAAATATTTCTGCTAGTGAAACTGTTTTTTAGAATATTGCTGAAACATAGACAAAGAGAATAGAAAGAAAATCAAAGCATGATTAAAAACTGAAACAAAAATGTACAGAAATTCTTTTGTTTTGTTTTTCATGTGGAGTATAGAAGGGAGTATAAAATCTACAGTCACTTAATGTATCTTTTAATATTTTTTAAAAAATTTAACAATTATATAGCCTTATCTAGATTAGTAAAGACGACCATACTTATAATATTACTTATGGTAAAATATGTGGGATGTCACGTATGCCTTTGCTAACTCTTAGGTAACAATTTGATTTTACTTATAACAATTGCAGAATTTTTTTCAGGATTAGGACCCACATTAGCTAGCGTATGTTTGTAAGTTTTTTAGCTTTTTAAGCATACTAGACTTTGATAAACCTGCTCAGACAGAATGGTGCTGGGGGAAGAGGGCATGTGATTTTTAAAACAGACAGAAATTTCTCACACATGCTGTCACATTTAGAATATTGGTCTTGCTGTAGCATTTTCCTTTCAGAATATGACTTAACATTTTGGTAGTACTCAAACTCACAGGCACATGTCAGCTTCACCAGCTGCTCATTTATTTATATATTTTAAAGAAGGTAGGGAAATGTGGAGAAGGTTGTTTCTTATCGGGCGAGTCAAGTGTGCTCATGAACGCAATAATGAGGAAGCACAAGGAGTTAACGGGAGAAAACTCCCACGCTTAACTCCTTGCTGTTAGATGAGCCTCTGCACCAGAGACTGATCCTAGTAACGCACACACTTCTAGCACAGTGCTTCCTACTTTAAAATGATAGTGATTCACTGTATGGAGGTGGGAGAGTTGAGAAGTTTATGCACCTCATCTATTTTAAATGAGGGAAAAAAATCTTTTTTTTTTTTTTTCCCTGCCTTTGCTTTTCTTTGTAGAACTTTAGCAGACAGAGTGTTTAAGCATGATGGTTAATTTTATATCAAATTTGATCCGGCCACCCGTTACTTTCTACTTCTGTAGGCTGCTTACTCTGTCACTTAGTATTAGATGTATTACCCACAGAGCAGTAATTACATTTGACACATAATTATTATGGTTTTGATGACAAGAAGGCCTTTTCTTTTCCTGCTTTCATAACATATATTCCTGAAAGTGCTGGCTTGCTGAATGCAGTTAGTTTAAAAGCACTTGGATTTAAATTGAACCCTGGGACAAAGAATGAAATGAAAAGGAAAAGAGGGAGCGGGAGCGCGCCCGAGACTTCCCCCGATGATCTCACACGAGCGGATTTTGAGCAGGAAAGAAAGCCCCTAAGTGTTGCTAATGCACAGGGAGAAAGGGCTGCTTCACTGTGGCCATGCCAGATCCCCAACAGGAAAGGAGTGCTTTTAAAGTTAATAAACTGAAGGAGGCTTGGAAAAAAAACGGAGGCTCCTGGCAAGGCCACATAAACTACACAAATGAGTTTCTAATCTTGCCACATGGGCATTTTTCCAGCAGTGCACTCTGAGTCACCCCCAGCTGCAGGCCTGGATGAGCAGTTTAACAATCCTTAGCTTTTTTTTTTTCTTTTCTTTTTTTTTTTTTTTTTAATGATCAGACTCCGAGTATCATGTTTCTGGGGCCTGGGGGCTGTGTGGTATTCAAGCGGGACGTGCGCGCGCTGGGAATTCCTCCGGCCTACCTGCAGCTGCCTCTCGGCGGCGGCTCGGCGGCCGGGCCGCAGCGCTGCCCGCGCGGCGCTGCGCCCCGCGTGCCCTCTCCTCTCTGCATTCCTCGCGGGGCGAGCGCGGCCAGCAGCCTTCCTCTCTTTGCAAAAGGACGTGCTGCGAGGAACGGACGCAGCCACGCTAATACTAGGAATCCGGCACCAGAGATGGAGCCGTTTTAATGGAAACCTGGGGAACAAAAGTAACGACCTGGCTTGTTCCTCGTGTGACGAGGGAGCTGGACGCCGGCGTCGGGGAAGCCGGCCCTGCCACGCAGGGGAGCCTTCCTTTTGATGTGGATTCTGCAGTCGCGGCTGAAACAATGATAATCAAATTAACGCACTAGAAAGCGGCTCTAATTTTAGCCCCGCTTGTTATTTTAAAAGTCATCAGGGAAGGCTAACGGGGGAGGTGGAGGTTACTATGAATGACTAATGCTGCATTTCAGCCTCTTAAGCCATATTTAGTAATATGGGATATAAAAATAAGCTTTCAGTCCATTTTTTTCCCTTTTGACTTCTGTTTCCTTTCTTCCACTCCTTCTCCTAAAGATGGATTTAACTAATTACTCTTTTAGCTGTATGTTGATAGACAGGTATTTATTATTGGTGCTGTAAGCCCTGAAATTTTTTTTCCGCAGTGAGTCCATAGACATATACATTAAACTCCAATTCTCTGGGGCTGTCAGAGTTACAGCCCAGCCTGAGGCAGAGCACTATGATAAAGTTTTCAGGCCCTGTTTAGTTAAGGCTTAAAATCTGGGTCCCAGCCAATCTATACCACTCAGGGCTCTTTTCACAGTCCAAAATGATTTGGCTTAAACATTTCCAACTGTGATGAGGTCCCATTTCAGTGATTATGCAGTCATTCACTTTTCCACATCAACATCAAAGTCATTAACAACTGAGTATTATTGCATTGGCTGGAATTCAGTTAAGGACTAGAGGGATGTTGCTCTTTATTAAGATAAATCATTGCCTTGGTTATGTCACCCATGAAATAATCAATTTACTGTGTTCGTTAATTTCCTCCCTCTTTGATCTATGCATTAAATTCAACAGATCATTGTTTCACACAACTGCCATGCAGAGGCTCTAAACGAAGCGGACCCATATTTTCGGATGGTAAAACTCTGGCAAGTCTGTAAACCAAGATTCCTGCAAGTAACCTTCGGAGAACTTTGGGGGTTTTTTCATCAGTTTCCGTGGAAAGCTTCAGGGGAAAATGAACTATCAGCACCTATTTGGGTGATCCTCCCTCAGAATTCCCGGAGAATTACCAGTAGGAAAGAGAAAGGCGAGCAGAATTGACCTCGAAGCCTGCAGAGGAGTTAGGTTTGTGCCGGAGCCAATGAAAATATTTTCAGTTACGCACATGACAATTTATTGATAGTCTTTATGAGATTTACTCACTGAGTTGCTTAATATAAGCAATCCTACTCACAGAACAAGCCAAATATTTTGAACAAAATAAATTTGTATTACACAGCACATTGGTAGTGGCTCATATTCTAATCTTCTTTTACATCAAACTATATATTCTGAAATTAAAACGTAATTTGTTTTGTTCTGTATATGAGTAAGTAGGTCCACACCATCTATTTATCACCCTCATTTCTTATTCACCCTCATCTTTGAGATGGAAATAATTTAAACGGGATTTCTATAATAATTTTTTTACAAAAGTAATTCTGGATTTGCTATGGAACTCATTGATTCCTGCTGCTGGTCTGGCTATAGTAAATAATGTGGCTTTTTCCTGTAACACTGCATGTAAAGAAGCATCTTTAGGACCATGAGATGTGGCGATTGTGTTCATTCTTCCAGTGAAGCCAAAGAGATTAGATATAAAGCTAAGGCCATACTTAATGACTAAACTGCGCAGAACAGGTTCTTGCATTAGAGGCAGGATAACAAGATTGTTGCTTTATTTTGTTTTCAATAGCAGACAAATGTAAGAACAGTTTAAATAGATGGACTAATGCACTCTTTCAAAGAGTCACACATAATATAAATTTATATCTCTCTGTGTGTACATATATATATATACACACACTTTTATTATATGCTTACATGAAATGAGTTTACTTTACTTATACTGAAATGAATAGATGTAGGGATTTTTCTAGTGCCTGCTGAGTGCTACAAGAATGAGTGGTTAGAGTCTTCTCAGTATCCTTTGGGAGTCCGTCTACATTATTTCATCTCAAAAAACAAACTTAGTTCTTGGTAAAGAGGACTATATGGATTTCACTGGATTTTTCAGAATTTCGCTGCACTGTGTGTACTTAAATATTATTTTTCTAAGATTTAATAGCAAAGTTATTTATATAGGTTAATTAAAAATCAAAGCAAAGACTTCTGATTCTCTCTTAATTTAAACTCAGATCCGTGCAACTTTTCAAACTTGAACTCTTCTCATATCTATATAGACACGCTTTCTTCCCAATTGTCGTGTCTTTCTTGAGCAGAAATTGAAAATTATTGAATGGAAGTGCCAATATCCTTAATAAAAAATTAAATATTATTACTAAAATAGTTGAACTAAAATTTCTGACTGAACCAAAATTTGCTAACTTCATTTCTCTTCGTATGTGTAAGCTCTTGGGTCAGAGATGTGGATTACAGCAATAGATTAAGAACATATATTACCCTTATTTTCTTGGAGAATGGTATTATAAGTTTGCTTCAAAATTTGTGAAAGTAGATCCAAGAAAGTATCTTGTGAAAACACTGTCTCCGAACTCTCCCCTCTCATGAAAGAAGAACAGTTTACATTAACAAACATCTTTAATGTATTTGAAAGTCATGAAAGTCTTGTTCATAAAGCAAATATTCTGAGCTCAGAGTAGGTAAGACATTAATGAAAGTAGAGAATCAGCAGTTCATTGCATATCAATGAAACTATTCAGATGATGCAAGGAAGCTTAATATTGAACAGCTGATTCCAAATGCAGTAAATCTCGTTAAGCCAGGGGACAATTTTGCCCTATATTCCTTGCAAGCCATCTCACTTGGCAATCAACTTAATATTCTGTAATTAATTTCATTTGTTAGTTCCTCCTTATCAATTTCTTAATACAGTAGGCTGTTGACCAATTCATTCTCAGTTCTAGCTGAATCATTCTAAGGCCAGGAAGGAAAAACATTGCTATTCTTCATGCGTGATTACTTGTTTTAACAACTTAAATGCATAGCAACTACAAGTTTCTTCAGGATGTTCTGGGATATTTGTTTCTTAGAATTTCCATGAGGTCATACACTTAAGAGTTCTTAGATGACAGAATATCTTCATGGGGTTTTGAACAAGCTTTTAGCTTTTGTAATTCTGCTTCAGGCAGTAGCGAGCAAGTTAAACAATCGCTGATTGACTTTTATTAACTCTGATTTGTAAGGCTCATAGACTCTGGCATACAATTGATAGATTTTTGAAAATCAGCCAAGACAAAAATCTTATGGAAATTCCAAAAATAGAGGATAGTATTGCTTTTGTAAATTGTAAAATAATCTTTAAATTTAAATAATATTTTTTCTTTTTAAGGTGTTTTTCCTTTTCTAGTTTAGATATTTGATTTGAAATGTATATCAATATATTTATAATTATACAGAAAAAAGTCATCAAACACTTGATCCTGCACCTTTGCCACGATATATTACAATTAAAAAATTACACGATATATTACAATTAAAAAATATATATTTGAATCTGGATTGAAGTACTAACCAATTCATTTAATGGTTTCTTTGGTGTAAACTGTGGCTTTACTAGAAGCCCTGAGGAAGATACTGAACAGCGAGACTCATGATCTGTCCAGGGATTATCCCCTTGCTCTGGGGAGAGCAGGAGCCAAGCTGCATTTGGCATATCTCACTTTCCCTACTGGGCACTCTGTTCACCCCATCACAAGAGAGAGCGAGCGAGCAAGGGCCAAAACGCTACCTTTCTGCAGACCACCTGTACAGGATTAAACACAGCCCTTTAAAAACATTCTCTGTGCCATGCTGATTTTTATAGTTATTCTGTTTATTCCAGGATCTCCCTGGATGGATCAGATCTGTGTGAGTCAGTGTCTTACTCTGTAAAGCCTAAGATGTGACTTCACAGATTTTGATATTTGTGAGATTTCAAGTTCTTTTATTTTAACATCATTTTGGATGTAATTATTTTACAGAATTGAATAAATCATTTGAGCTTTAAATAAAAGTAGTTTCCACTATGAACATATAGATAGCAATAACTATTCAAGGCAAAAAAATGCAATTAGTGATTTGAGTTTCATGTCTGTTTTATTTGTATTCCTGTGTCAAGATGCATCTGTCACAGCGTTTGGTCCTGCAAGCAGTCTGTGCGTGAGAACCCAGCCTTCTGCAGCAGTTCTTTAATTTTGAAGGGCTTATAGAGATGGCCTCAGAATCTCTAAGTGCATTTACACATTTGAAACCACATACATTAGTTGGATCAATGTCAATGAAAATGCTTAACATTCTTCTTCAAAACAGAATCTTGAAATCTGTTAGCCTCCCTCTCATTTTTCCATTATCGCTCTTCTTGCTGACTGCCAAACAGGAATAATTTTTCCAAAGACTTGAATACCAAACCTATTACTCTGTTCTATATTAGTTCCGATACCCTCCCTTGAGTGCTTACGCAGTGGATGAGCAGTGAAAGGAGCACTATAGTTTGCAATAGCTTATAAAAGATTGAATCTGTCAGCAAGTGAGGTGCTACTGTAAATCGACTTTTCATTAAAATCTTGCTTTTCCTTGTCTGTTCCTCTGCAACACTGCCAGTTTAATCACAGGAAGTGAACAGGCACTGGAAGAACCTTGGCATCAAATAAGCAGAAAAGCAGAGCCACTACCCACATTTTGGATGTGAGTTCTCCCCATCACGCCATGCTGGAAGCACTGCAACTGAATAAGCATTACCACCTACTTTAACAAAATAGTATTTCTTTTGCTAACAAGATTACTGATTGTGCTGTAGAAAATGTTTGACACCATGGTTTGTCCTTCAAATGAAGGGACACTCTCTCCCCGCTATGCAACAGAGTTCTATGGGCAGTTGGGGACCACTGGCAGCACTAAGCACAGATTTTTTGAAAAACGACCAAAAACGTACATTTTCAGCTTGCTTTGGATAAATGCTTTCTACAATGGTTTGATTTGCCATTTAAATTTAGTCCTGCTTGGAAGAAGAAAAAAAAAAGGCCAAAAAAAAAAAGAATAATCTTAACAGATTGCCAGAAGAGAAACATATTCCTGAGGTGACCTACCTGCCTCATATTAAGTTTTTTTTTTCTCAACAACTTACTGTTAATAAACATTTGTTCAGCTACATATCGAGTGTTTTCAGATGAATGATTCTGTGATTTCTGTTACTGAAATAAAACTAAACTGGGTTCATATTCCTTAAATCCAGTTCCTTTTCTTCAAATTCATTTCATGCACATATATATTCATTTCCTTGTAATGCTCATTATGACCCACAAGCACATTATTAGGTAAATGTTAAAAAAAATACAAACCAAACCAAAATAAAACAAAACAAACCCCCCACAATTTTTCACTTTGCAGATCTGTTGTTTTTCGTTCACTTCAGGGCAGCATGATCCAAGCAGTGGCTTTTTGTGCCTGGTCTCTCAAAAGGCTTTTGGAAGATGGGGAAGGTTTTTTTGTCTTCTTCAGAACCTTCACAAAGGCAGATGAATGGGCTGGCTGTCCCCAGCCACGGGGAAAAGACAAGGTTGGTGACCTGCCGCTGTCACACTGGGTACGCCTTGGCACAGGAACTATCCCGTGATGTTGCAATATGGTCCCAGCAGGGGAACAGCTAGGTTTGATAAGAGCAGACTATCTTCTTCAAAACAACAACAACAACCACAAAACAGACTTCAAATGTATATTTTTGCTTGCCACTTTCACTTAATTAAGCGTTTGAATATTGTTCTTAGGTTTTGAAGCACTGCTGGTAAAGAAACATAGTGGAATAACTGAAAAAAAAGAGTCACTGAGCTAAATTTATCTAAGCATTTTTGCTAGTCATTGAGATGGCCCAAGAGATGAGACATCCAAGCTCAAATTCCTTCTTTGACTGATTCGTAGTAGGTATTGAAATCAAGATCTGATATACTGTGTAGATGTGAGCTAGCCAGCATTCTGAGGTGATAGTTCTTAACACTCCTGTGTGTGAATGAATTTAAACAAATCGAAGACTGTGGACAATAACTCAGTTGTTATATTGCCAAGTGATTATATTTCTCATCTCAGTTCCAGTCTCTGAGTTCGCTGCTCTAGTGAATGTTAAATATTTTATATAAAGCAACCACCAAAGAAAAAGAGTGTTGCCTTAAAACATGATGCACTATTCCACTCGGTGCAGCACCTTCCAGAAGGTGGTTTCAAATCTCCTTTACCAGAGGAGGGAAATGACTCTTGAATTTCCATGCTGTCTAAGAATGCACTAACACAAAAGCCTTTAAAAGAATAGGTATCCTTCATCTGTTTTAAAAGCAAAAATGAAAACCAGGTCAAACTCAGAGAGGCTTATTTGGAAGTATTTTTAACATTTTTCTTTTATCTTTGAAAAATGTCTAATATGGCAAACTATTGTAGATTTGACTGAGCCAGCAAAAATTCTGCAGCAGCAATCCCCCACATCACTCAAAGTATCTTTGGTCAACATAGGTATAGTCTATTACATTATTTTTGTTTTAATTTAGCCAACAGTGCTCTTTACTAAAATGCAATATACAAAGGTTTTATTGCATGCAGTGAAAATGTACAGATACCAGGTTATTTGGACATAATTTATCATCTGTAGCAATTACTACTGAAGTGTCTAATCAATTTTAATAGACATTTTTAATTCTGCTGTCCTTTTGTGTTGATACATGCTACAACTTCTGGCAATATTCTTCAGTACTGTCACTAAAAGCAGATCAATTACAGCATATCCTTTTAACAAGTTTGAAACAAAATATGCTAAGGATATTAAAAATGTGCCAAGTATGTTACGCCCACTGCCAATTTCAGTGCTAGTAAATTATCCTGTTTTGCAAGTCATTGCCTGTTGCTGTTCACAGATTATGTGAATAAACCTCCAGGTTCCATTCATTACCTTCTATTTTTGAGCAGGAATTTGGAGAAAATTTATATTTTTAAGTGTTCATAAATGATTAGACACAGTAATGAATGCAACTAAAAAAATTCTAAGATGTTTTTCCACCTACAGATTTTCCTCTCTTTACTAGTAGGAAAACATAAGTCTGACATTTCAGGCTCTATTTACAATATAGTTATTCCTTATTAATTTAGCTTATTACAAGAAATTGTTCTGATATGATGCTAATAAGGACATATACTGTGAAATATAAATTGTGATTTAAATAGAGACTGTGTGGCTGAGGTAATAAACTGGTGTGGCAAGCCAATTTAGGAGAGACAAGATTTTTTTAAAACATGCCGTGATGTAGAGAGATGTAGACCCAGACTTTCAAGGTGCATGAAGAAGAAGAATCCTTTTCCTGCTGACCAAATGCTCAGATATGAGAGGCAGCTTTCACAGCACCTGCAATCTTTAGTACGTATGCAAAATATGCATACAGTGATAAAAATCACTAGAAGCAGCTTACTCTTCTAGGGGGAAATGCAGAGATTTTTTGAAGAGGCTGCTGAGAGTTACATGCAGCTGGAAACTCTTGGCTTTTGTTGGACTCACTGGACATATGCAGAGCTTTTAGCAATCCCAACATCAGCTAATGAGGCTTAACCGGTCTTGTTGCTCTGTGCTTTCCAGTACATCCACATGAAATTCCCTGTATCAGTTCAAAGCTGTCATCTAGGTACGATTCGGATAAATTCTCTGCACATTGTAACTTGCACAGTATGCTTTTCAATTTAACAGCTTTTACTGTTATTGAAAACATTGATGGGGCCAATGAGTTATTTTCAGCTTTAAGCTTGCAGCTGAGCTTTACAAACATCTATTGCAGGACAATTTGGCAAAAAAAAAAAAAAAAGTTAGAATCAGTGTTATAAGTTTACAATTTGAATTATGGGAATAAAGCATCACATGCGTTTGAAGACACCGACACTCAGTTAAACTCTTGGTAAGGCCTGACCTGAGATGATCTCTTTCTGAGATTGTGACATACGATCAATTTTGGTTGTGGAGTTCTGTAAGCATTAAGGTGAATAATTTAGAAATTTCCAGACTGAGAGACTGTTTATAGTGAAAAAATCCAAAGTGGCTGCCCATGCTTCCTAATAGAAGCAGGTTTTCTTCCACTTTTTATGCATTTACTTGTTCTAAGGAGACTTGCCGTGCAGATAAAAATCTTCTGTAAAAGTTTAGCTAAGAATGAACTTTATCAGAGCTCTTTCTGTTTTCTCTAGACATATTTTGGACATACGAGGCCAAAAGGGAATTCCCCTTGGCACATGGGAATTTCTGTGTTAGTGTAAAATGTGACGATCTGGTGCGTCCACTTTAATATAATCTGGGTTTTGAGAATAAAGGATGAACTATGATATATACCAGGAAAGAAAAGAAAAAACAAAAACATGTCCTCTTATTCCATCTTCATTTTTTTCCTGGAAGGGATTTAAGGACTCTGGCCATCTGGATGTCTGGCAACTCAGTCAGAGCTGTGGCTACTGTGTGTATGCAGATTAACTGTGTAGCACATGCACAGTAAGTCCAATGTGTCCGGTACACATCAGACCTGCTGCACATGTGCTGCACAGATGGTCCGTGCATACACAGTAAATCAGATATGTTAAGCCTACTGCGCATATGCAAACCATCTGTGCAGTGCATGTATATATATTTTTGCTTGGGAAATCCCTAGTCAAAGCATGAAAGGTTGTGGTGGAGAGGAACTCCAGTGGTAGAGAGGCCATGAGAGACTCTGACAGTGGCATAAATTAAAGCAGCTCCTTGTCTGCTCTTGCTCTCGTCTGGACCAAAGCCGTAACAAATCAGTTCCTCGGGATCGGAAAGCGTAGCTAGCTGCTCAACAGTTTCCCTCTCTGTAGCAATTGGCTGCAGGAAAGAATCTGTGCCAAAACCATTAGTTTTATGGGCAGTGATTATCAGCTCCCTATTATCTTCCTAAACTAGCTAGAACTGTAGCTAGTTCATCAGGTACTTCAAATGAATGAACAAGGTCTGGTGTTTTACTTGTCCAATAAAACAGTGGTGCTTATTGCACAGGCCTCAGGGATCTGTTTAACCAATTATCTTCTTTTCACTACCCGCTACGCCATTATCTTCTGTTCCAAGTATCCGAATTTTTACATAGGCTGTTTCAGCTCAAAAGGGATGCTTGCTGGTTAGTACATGGCTGCAGTTGACTGTGTATATAAAAATGTAATTCATTCAGCATATATGCAAGTTACTGTCATTGTAGATGTAGTATGTCTGGGTGTATTTACATCCTTACATCCATAGTCCTGACAGTGGCTATTGTTCTTTTCAGGATTTTAGGTGCTTCTGTCGGTCTGATCTGGAAGAACCCCTTCTTTATGCCACAAAGCAACATGGTTCTTCAAATTACACAAATTTCTTCAGTGGTCTAGCATTCTTATTTGAATGTGCTACCAGGTTGTTGCATTTTATTTACTATTTACCAGTTCAATGTGCAACAAGTAACAAGTAATTTTACCAAAAAGTAGAATGATGAGGCCTTAGTTTTGTAACTTGAGCTTTTCAGTGTCCTTGTCAGGTAAAGGAAACTATTTAATTTAAATAACAAACCAGAAACATATATATATATGTGCAAAGGAAATGCCACAAAGTGATATTAATAATCAATACTCAAAGTTTAGTCTAATTTCAATTGGGTTCCTAAATTCAAAAATGCAGAGAAATCACAAGTCCATGAAACAGATCTTGTTCTCTGATAAAAGCAAAAGTCCACACAGAGAGTTGTAGTCGAACAGGGATATAACTGAAAAGCCTTTCTAAAGGATCAAGGAGAACAGTTGTGATGCCTGGGGTTTGTGTAACCTGGGTAAGAAAGAAGTGTCTGCATTGTAAGAGAGAGGAAACAGATATGGAAGAAGACACGGTTCCAGACTCCCACGAACTGTGGAAGCAGATTTCTGAAACATTAATCCTTCTATGAATTAGATGATATTCCTCCCAACCTCCTCGAAATGCATTTAATATATGCATAATGATCCATATATCCAGCAATTTGCATTAAATTAAGAAAGTCATATTATTTATCCTTCTAGTGACATAGCACTATTATGCTGGAATCCTTCACTCAACGGAGTTGTAGGAACGATGCTTTTTGTGACTTCTGCAATTTAGTTGGGGGAAGACTTTAATGTATTTGCATCTTCTCTGAATATGAAAGCAAACTTTTCACAGAAAGTGGAAAATGGGCTTGGAATTGGATTTGATCTATCCTGTAATACTTTAGCGTAACTGCTTGTGGCTCATTAGGCTAAATTAGCACATACGTGACATGAAGTCATAGTAACACCTAACCCGATCCAGCTAAGTTCTCTAATGACAAAGCATCCAGCTTGCAAAATCAAGGTGCCTAACAGTTGCAGGATAACAGAACTGGGACTGCCTTTAAGAGTGCTGAGACTCAGAAATGTTGTTCTCCCTTTCCAGTCCTGAGCTTATTTTTACACGCTCTGGCCCTCTTTGCCCTGTTGCCTTAGCCAGGCCACTCTTAGTTTCTTGTTTTTTTTTTTTTCCTCCCAACCTCCTAGTGAAAGAAGCTAAATTTCTGAATTCCCAATCTCAATTTCCCAATCTCTAAGACCTCAAAACAGATATTTTCCTCAGCCAGTATCCCTGTCTTTCCTTCCTACTGTTTTACATGCTATTTCTACCTTTTTCTTGTCTGCTCATTGAAAACTGTGTTTTTAATATGCACTGAATACATGTCTACTCTTGTTCTGAGAAGCCCTGTAATTCTTTGGACAAAAGTTTTCAGACAGAAACAGTTAAATGTTATAAACAGGCTACTTTTAATGAACATTTTAATATAATAATAACACTGTCTTATAAATTGTATGCTGTTAGTGTTGGAAGTGCTATATTTCAATATGCTGCAAATATATCCTTTGAAACAAAGGGAAATAGTTGTGTGAACAAAATAGGCACGATTTTTCTGCAATATAAATTAGAAACATATACATTAGATTTGGGATAGTTTCAAAGAAGATGCTGGAAATGTCATAGAAGTCCAACAAACAATAAATGATAAAATATCGAGTGATCTGTCTTTCCTAGTTAAAGTTCAGTCAGCCTCAGAAAGCAACAAGAGAGATGGAGCAATAAGAGAGAAAGACATGGGGGGAAAAAATGTGGTGGGGGGGTTAAAGAGAGTGGGGGAAGAAGTTCAGGGCAGTAAAATTGTAGAAGATTTTTTGAGGCCACCTCCTTGACCCCAGCCTACCCCCACTGCTGCAGCCACCGGTCAGGGTGAAGTAAAGCTGACAATAGCTATTCATCATGCTGTAGAGCAGAATGCAAAATGAAAACCACAACTACCTCCCATGATACAAGTAGGTACAGGAAGAGATTAAATCAATTGAAGATGTCATCCCAAAGCAGAGTAAGACTTCTGATTAAATTCGTCTTTTCTTAGAAGCAACAATTATGCTTCCCATCCCTTGAGCTACAAACATATGCATGTAACACACCTTCATACCTAGACAGGTGTGCTGAGATCCTGGAGAAGCTCTTCGACCCACTCCTCCAATTTTTCTTTACCAGTAAGCTGGATTCCCATAGATGAGTTGACTTTATAGATGAACAGATGATGTAGGAAAGGTGAGGAAAAGTGGTTGACAGTAGCTTTCAGGAAGGCTTCTTGGATTTATCTTCTTCATTTACTCCAAAAGTTGACAGAAATTTTAACTATGCTCTCTGAGTCAAGGGGTCATAAAGAAAAACTTATCATCCTTCCAAAACCCGTAGCTCCTTTGTGCAAAGAATGCTTCCACAGAAGAAAACAGTAGAGTAGGCAGCAGTTTATAGCTAGTGAACTTCTGCATCTGGGCTGATACGTGGAAATAAATGTTCTCACCTGAAGCACAGAAGATGAAGTCAGTGAGTGCAGAAAAAGAAGTAAAAAAAAAAATTAAAAAAATCCTTCTCCTTCTTCTGCTTCTTACCATCCCTGAAGGACAGAAATTCAACCTCAGGTGTGTCAGTAAGTGTGCTATAAACATCTCAAAACAGTCTATCAATCTTGACGAACAAAACTCACATTTTTCAAATTACCTAAGGCAGTAATTCTGGACCAGCTTGAGAAGAACATACGGTTCTTAAAAAGAAAGAATGTAATCTGCTGCAGTTGTGTGCACACATGTGCACATGATCCATAATGAACTCTTTCAGTCTGCTAAAAACATCATTGTCCAAAACACCCTTATATTCTGCTGTTAGGTCAAAACTACATTAATTAAAACTAACTGGTTAATGTGAGACAACTATTTTTTGACCTGCATAATAGGTTATCCATATACAACTCCTTCACTGTCTAAACTAAAGCTGTCGCATATGCAAGTAAAATAACTGTAACACCTTCTCTTCCTTCCCTGACTCCTAAAAATAACAATTATCACAATAGAGAGGTTTAGAAGAACACAGCAGTACTTCAGTTACCCTTCAGAAATCACTTCACAGACACTGACAGCTCCAGTTCCCTGTTAGAATTGGACAGTGAAAAAGTTAAAGGGTGTCTAAAATAGAAGTGTTGGCTATTTAATTGGCAGGTGCCATGTAACTTTAGTATGTCCAAGCCCTTCCAAGAGCCAAGATCTGCTTTAAAACTTTAGGAGAAAGTTTTTTATACTTACTAGAAATCACATATTTAAAGAACTTGCTTGCGATAAGGCACAGTTAATACTTTTTTTCATCCTAATTTCATCAATAAAAGTAAAAACTCATTTTGCAGCTACTGATTTTCAAAAGATCAGCTGCTAATTGTGTCACTGATTTATCACTAGGAAAGCCTAATTTACTCTGTGGAATAGATCTAATGCATTAGCATGCTGGTCTTTCATGATGGATGTAAAATATTTTATTTTCTGCTTAATATCAAAATTATCTGAGAAAATTACCTAGCATTTTAAAGATACTATAAAGACTAATTTTCATATCCTTTAACCTCGTGCAAATTATATTTCCTTTCCCTGTGATCGCTGACTATTATATTGCTAAATATTTTTATTTCCTTTTTAATTTGGAGTATATTTTGGGCTTCTCTCTTTCTAGAATTTTTAAGTAGTGGGAAAACATTTAATATATCTATAGGAAAGTATTGCTTTGCGTGGAGCAATAGATTTAGTACGTCATAACAGATGAGAAGCTCTGTTTGAAAAACTGCAGCCTCCAACACAGAGAATTTCCATTTCCAAAACACATCTCGGAGCCAACAGTTTGAAATGGTCTTTGTCCAAACTCATGGTACTGATGTTCCCATCTTTTGTAACTGTAAAATATATAAAAAACCTATATATGTGGCATATCAAAATTAACCAGCATATAATCAATGCTGTACCACAATAATCAAAATATCAACTACATCTCTTTCATCTGGGAATTATATCATGTTTCATGTGCATTTTTCATTTTGTCATCCATTGAACATTTGCCTCTAACTGCAGAAGCGTGGACATATGGTTAGGATCATAGTACTCAGACACAGAAACGACCTGATACATCATCAATTCTCGATTAAGGTTCTCGAGAACCTAATTAGCTTTTAGAAGAACTGTGCAAATAATCTGGATGTGGATAGAGCTGTGCAAGTCACATTTTGGTGAATGAAGCCAGTTTCGTCTGAAACTGCTGAAATGTTATTATCTGTTTGTGAATTTGGTATTAAGGCAGTGCTTCCATTTTAATTTTCTACTTTTCTGTCAGTAGAAATGATATTTTTAGAAATACTAGTAGTATTGCATAGTTATATTAAAATGTGATGTTATATATAAGAGGTTATATTACTGTTTTCCATATATTGTTATATAATCTTTATACTGTTGTATTCTAACCAAATTTGTATTAACAGTTGCTCATTGTAATTATTGTATTGTGTTGTCATGATATGTTATAATTCATATATAAATACATATAATGTAGAAGTTTATTTAACATGTAACAAAATAAAACATCTTTGTATTCCATATTTCTACTAAAAGGCTGTCCCCCCAAAATTCCTTGCAGCTTGCTAAGTTTAGCACTAACTTAAATGTTCAAGGATCCAAGATAACTCAATTAACTTTGAGTAAATTCTGAAACCTCTGCTAAGGGAAGAAAAAAGGAAAGTATTATTTTCTTACCCCAACTGACGATTTCAATCAATATCCAACTTAAGATTTCAATCAAGGGAAGATATTGTTTATAATTATGTTTCCTATCTTACGTAACTCTAGATGCTACTGTGCCTCTGCAAGACATTTCACAATGCATAGAAATTTTACTGCTTTGATGGTTTTAAAGAAAATGTTTTATGCCTGAGGTTTTTTCTCCCTCAGAACCTTATGCTTCTGATGACAAAAGTCTTTCTATAATTTAGCCTCTGCATTTTCTTCTACAAGATCTTTATCTTCCAGCTTTGTTCACTGCAAAACATCTCTGCTGTGTAGGCTTTATAAATATAGATATCTGAATTATACCAAATTAATAATTAATAAGGACATTTCTGTTCTTTTTTTTCTGCTTCTGGATTTTATTGGTAAATGTTTAAAGAGGCAGCCATTAAATCCATATGTCTGACCATTTTCCTTGAAATTCCACTTCATTTAAAGCTGGTCTCAATTGCAAAACCAACAATATGAAGAACATGTTTATGGTGTGGAAGTCAAAGTTTGAGATATTCCCTAGAGTTTTACAAAGCAAAAGTAGTATTATTTCCAACATAAATGCTAGATATGGCCAAAAGCTGCATACTTTCCCACATATATTCAGATGTAAAAATAAAAGAACTTTGGTCAAGCTGCTTTCCTTTTTTTTCTTCTTTTTTTTTTTCTTTTCTTTTTTTTCACTTTTTTTTCCCCTAAGTATTCAAATGCAAATTGTAGGAGTTCTAATGAAAAGCAAAATTGTAAGCATTCTTGTTTTCAAAATGTAACTTTTAAATAAAGAGAAATGTTTTTGATTAGTTATGAGGAAATCATGTGTTCAGGAGTAGAAACACTGTGTGATATGCCAACATCCACACATACCCAGCATGGGTAGCATTTTAGCTTGAAAAGTGCTATTGGATAACCTTTTGAAACAGAAGAATTTTAGAAAGGAACTTCCTTGAAGTTCATAAAGTAATAAACATGTTTGAAGAAATCATCTGTTTAAAATTATTCTTTGTACAGTAAAGATACATTATTAAAAATGAATATCTGTTTGCTATGAAATACAGGGTTAACAGTTCCAAAGATGAGGATTCCTTCTTTCTTTGCTGATACAAGAAAGCACGAAATCAATTTTTGTTCCAGGATGTAGTAAAGAAACAACTCTTGAGAATAAGAAGTTTCTTGACCGTGCTCAACTTGTTCTCTGCAATACTTGTTCAGTAATATAAGGCTATCTCTGTATATGGTTGCTTTGGGTTTTATACATCATTGTATTGTACATATACTAAAACTTTCCTAAAAGTCTGAAAGATAAATCTCCTCATGTTTTTATATTCAGTAGTACAGACAGACATCTGCTGGTTTGCTATAGTTTCTCTGTAATGCATAGCACCATAACCTGACCACTGAGAAAATAACTTACTGTTGTACTTAAATTGACCGTGAACCTCTGTGCAATCTTATTTTTAATTTCTTTTTAATTTATTATAGCTAACTAAGCAGTCCCAACCAACACTTTTGAGTGTTCCTTGCTTTAATTATTTGTTATTATAATTTTAAATCTCAAATCCACTTTCAGAAGAAGAATTTGTTCTGCGTAATTTCCTCTTTCGTATTGTTGCATTGGAAGCAACTTTAAGTAGCCCGTGCCTTAGGGTAGATTGAATTTGGTTTATTTTTAGGAATTTGATATGTCTACCTGTATTTATCAATGATAGTTCAGATGATAGTGGAGATAAACACCAAATGCTGTAAAACTTTTGATCAGACTGGGAGATAGTGGCACAGCCCTTTTGTCCTGTAGAATAAGTCTCTATCTTCCACAAAGATGTTGAGACATGAAGCATTAAAAGAGCCAGAAACACTTTGAAGGCTACAGAATGCATTGCATAACTAAAGGAAAGTTAGGTTTAAAATATTTTGTCAGACCAAAGTCCATCTAGCTCGGTGTGTAACAATGTCAAGAAAAAGATTTTGAGGGAAGTGTAGATGAAGAAGAGAAACATACAGTGAAGTTCTCTTGTTCTCCCAGCTTAATTTTAAGTAACTCAGTGGAAGGTCTGGAAAAATATGAACAAATTGATAATGACTAATGTGGTGCTTAGAACTTTCTCAGTGTATTCTGCTTGACTGCAAGAAATAATACAGAACTTTCCCTATAAGGGAAATATCCCTTTATATCCCTGTAAGGGATATAAATTTACTAATATTTTTATTTTATTACCACTTCTATCTAACTACTACAACAAAATAGGGTAACAGGGTCTCTGAGTCCTTCTGCTTAGCTAACTTGAATGTATTAGAGCTCTGTGCAAAGGCACAGCAAAATCCCTTACTGTCCGTTCACTGAAGGAATTGTGTATGTTACTGGAGCTATAGCTGGTGGATGGGAGCTTAAATGAAACCACTGAACAAGCCAGCCACAGAGAAGGCTCCTATGTGGTCATTTTTGAAAACATAATGAAAAAAATACACTTCTGATAATGACCAAGTAAATTGAAATAAGATGAAATTTTCACTAGGGGACAGAATTTTGTAATTTACATAATACACCATCATAAGCATGTATATACATACAAATAAATGTGTGTATATGAATATATACACCATTTATATATATATTATATATATTTCAGAAAGTATTTACACTGCAGATAATGGTGTGTATATATATATATATATATATATATATATACATAGTCTTTCTGAAGCTAATCTTTCTGAAAGGCATTTCATTTTTTTTCTGAATATTTCCTACTGCTGTATCTAGTTTTACCTAGCTAATATCTAGCTAATGCTTTTAGGAACTCCTAAAACTAGCAACTCCTCCCAGCCATTCCTTATTATGGTTTTGATTTCACAAGTTCTGATTCTTTTCACATGTGTTTCTGTAGTGTATTCAAGGACAAATTAGTATAGTCTCTGATATTTATGTTCCATGAAAAAGGGGTCACTTGCAGTCAAGTGATGGGAAAAGACTGGCATCTTCACAAATATGTCAGAGATTAAGCTCATATTGACCTGAAGAGAAAAATTCGGAAATGCCTTGCATTAAAGGCAACGAAGGGCAGGAAACTGCTATCACCAATCCTTGCATAGATAGCGTAGCTGACCCCATTCCAGTGCTCTCAAAATACACCTCAGCTCTGATAAAAGGATTTCTCAATCAAGGACTGCAGAACTTGAACCAGAGAGAGTGCCGATGGTTAAATGGAGGAACATTCTAAAGAAGTTGTTGATAAATAACTATTCTACCAGCATGTTAATAATCCTCAGTAGATGCAGTCATTGAGCTGAGGAGAGGTTTTAAATCTATAAAGATGAGGGTTACGGGGCTGTAATTTAAGAAGGTATATTGTGACTCATTGGTACATTAAGTGTAAATATATGCATGCTGAAAAACACCTGTAGTAGCTCCTCTGTTTGGCCGTGGTGGACTGAGTTCTTACTTCCACTTCTGAGAGCCAAGGAGTCTAGAGAATTAAGAGAACTCAGACTAAGGTTTTAGAACTATTTGGGGTGAGGAGCCTGGGCAGGGCCATGCAGTACCTGGTTTTAGGTAACTTTTGATCTCAGGATCAAAAGCTCTTTTGGACTGCGAAGTGTAAAGTTCACAGTTTTGTGTTCATTATGCATGGGATCATTTTTATAGCAAATGTGCATAGGACACCTTCAAGACCCGCTCGGACACAGTCCTGTGCCACGTGCTCTAGGTGACCCTGCGTGTGCAGGGGCGTTGGACTAGATGATCCCTAGAGGTCCTTTCCAACCTTAACAATTCTGGGATTCTATGATTCTATTTCCAGGAAGCTCAGCATGCTACATTTGTTCATCCCAGTGACACAACTTTACAGTTGACAAGACAGAGTGGTAATTACCATGTTGTTCACATCCATGGTTACCTTTTTCCCAAGGTCTTTTTGGCTGTGGTATTAGGTTCATAGGCGCATCATGAGATTGCAATGTGTTGCTGTGGATTTAAAATGCATTTCAAATCCATAAAAGGCAACATATTCATCTGGCAGGACTTTAAGCTAAGGTTGTTTGTCTGGCATGCAGCATGTTCCCTATAGTACTTGTTCATCCTCAAAGGAAGCTTGCCAGAATGCATTCCTCATAATGGAGTTAGGTAACACACTAGCAATGTGTAAAATCGTATCCTGAGGCACAGAGACATCATTTTGTACAGCATCTATAGTAAGACCTTCAGCAATGTAGATAGCTTGGGAGCTGTTTTCCCCTGAAAATAATGGTACTTATTCTATCACATACACAGATGCGAGAACCCTATATATACGGATGTTAGTATGACAAGAGGCAATAATTGTACAAAGATATCAAAATGTAAAGTGAATGATCAGTCCCACGGGAATGTTCTTCCATGCCGAATGTCCAAATTTATCCAAAGGCTTTTTTCTTTCTCTTATGTCAGAAAATATTCAGTTATTTGCAAGAATCTGCAAAGCAAGTACTACAGCAAAGCAAGTACTCCTTTAAACTTGCTTAAATAATTATGAGTTGGTTAGAACATAGTATGGATGTAACTGGAAGCACTAGTTAATGTAATACGGTGGAAGGTGTTCTGATATCTTCAGGCTAAATTATATTTCTTCCTCTTTATGAAAGTTTCTTGGGGTAGAGGACTAACATCTCCAGGATGCTAAGATACTATTTGGGCTTTAAGCGGAAAATAAAATACCTTTAAAATTATCTAGAGTACTTGAACCATATAGTGTTGTGTATGAAAACAGGACAGAAAAGCATGATGAAGTTGGAAGTAATTGTGAAATTCAAAAAGTTGGGAGGAGTAAGTTGAAATATTAAAAATGTTTCATCAGAGAAGTCTGTGTTGACAAAATGTCAAATATAAACTATACTTACAAGCATTTAAAAATGCTTACAGCAGATGATTGCTGATATGGTAGACCGACATTCTTGCTGTCTTGGTCAACATGGGAACAAATCACAAGGATGTTCGACCTCCTTGACTCTTATTCTTTGCCTAAGTGGTGGTAAGATTTAAGCTCATTGAGCCTCAGTACTTAAAGTCATTTTAAATTAATTCATAGCTTTCTCCTCTATCTTCTCTTGACTTTTAATTGCTTATTGTGCTTGGTAAAATTTGCTTTAAAATAATAGTGGCAGTAAAGACTGATGATGCCTTTATCTAATGAAGCTATTTTGTGAATCTGCATCAAGCTTTCCTCATTCTGCCAAGAGCAGAGCAGCTGTGATCGTTGCAGTGCGTTTAAAGTGCTCCGAGACAGAGACACAAATTATACTTCTGGGTGTCTGTGTGAGTGTCTCTTCCTTTCAGTAGGAGTTGTGTGCAGCGGGGGCTTGTGCGGCGGGAAAGAGCATTGGACAGCACAATACTAAGGGCTCTCTTGCCCATTAGGTCAGAATGACTCAGAGGAACACTGTGCTTTAGTTAGTATTCTTTTACACAACATAGTGAGCTTCTAGCTCTTACTGTAATTTATATTAGCAGGCACTAGTTTGCAATATTCTCCTTCTTCTAATAATAGCATTTTCACTTCTATAAAAAATCTGTTTATATCTTCCAGATGCTAATTAGAGCAAGTCTCTGAATCATAGATAAAAGTTTCAGTTTCCAACCCTGGTATAGAGTACACAGGTCACTTTTCAACACTCAATTTTTTTTTCTTTCCCAATTTGTTTTGGTCACAGTTGTGTGCAATGGAATCAAAGAGCACTCAGGAAGGGAGAAGGTAACTTTCTAGGCTAGAGTTTAGCAAGGTCACCAGGCCTAAAGGCATTTTCTCTAATAAGTGCTATGAAATCTTCACAGTAAAGAAAAAAGATTTGAGTTCTTGCATTACATCTCATTCAGATTTCTCTGTTCCAGACATCTGTTATACTGTAGCAAGACAGTGATTCAAAAAAGGTCCATAGTAACTTTAATTAGGTGATCTGATGTAGTACTTGGTGTTACAGTCTATTTTAGCTCCTTTTCCCCATACTGTAAGGTCACTGTACTGATGTTACTTCTAAACTGAATATTAAAAGTAAAGTGAATCTCTGTGAATGTCTTACATACCATTTAATTTCTCTATATTAATGATGCTTTAAAAAATCAAAATATATTAGACTGAAAAATAAACTAGCAAACTTAAAACCACTTCCTACATCCCTTCCAATCTCCTCCAAATCAATTAGAAAACCTTATGTACACATTATTAAAAACTTTAGAAAAAGATTTAAAGGATATATTTTCATGTCATTCATTCCCATGTGTTTTTATCTTGTTCTGGTAGAAAGCCCTTCCTTCAAGTGGAACACTAAACAAAGATTGCAAGAAAGATGAAAGGTTAAAAATGCAAGCAATTTTTAAAAGATAGTAATTCGTTTGCAAGCGTTGCTTAGATTAAAGGGAGCAGTAACTGCGCTAAGACAGCTAACCATTTAGTGAAGGTTCTTTCAAGATTTCTCCGTGATACAGGAGATAGCATTAGAGGGGGCTTCCTTTTCTCAGCTTGTAGCCTTTTTCATGAGAAATCATGTCATTGCTTATGGCAATACGCGGTGGCTTTCTGTCACAAAAGCCCAGAATTAACAAGTGAGCTTGACCTAGCTTTTCTTGCTTTGCTGTAGTCCCTATTTTCTTTCCTTTCCCAGAATCTTTGCGTTAAATGGTTTGAAGTAGATTGGGTTTGTATTTCTCAGGGTGGATTCAATGTGACATGTTACAGGGAGCTCTGGCAGAAATTTGTGGTAAGTAGGTCACAACAGCTCTGTTGATTAACATATTGGTGATCTACAACCACAATATCAGTTATAATGTGACAGATAGATAACATAAAATTGTGTGCATTTGTTGAGGGAAGGTATGTTTCCAGCATGAGACCAGACTGAATAACCATGCAACACTAGCAATATATTTATTTTTTTTCTTAAAACCATAACCCTCTCATGAAATGTTTTTAGCCCATAGCTTAGCCTGAGGCCAAATCCAGGGAAAGTAGCCTAAAGCTCATGATGAATGTTTACTGACTTTTGTGGTCAGTGTTTCTCAGGAGTAAATTGTAAAGAGCAGATGAGCTGCACTTTATGTTTCCCGCTTCAGGCTGTGGAAAGGACGTGGAGGAAAAGGTATGCCATTTAAACAACCCTTATCTCCCAAATTATGTTCACAAAATATGCTTCACCTCTTCACGGTTGTGCATACTGAAAATACTAAATATTGCATTCCCTACTAGGAAGTCAAATACAGCTACCTCATGTGGTTTAAATAAAATAAGAAGTATGTTCATTTAGAGAACAGGATAGATAATTCAACATGAAAATCTATGGGTCGAGAAATGGTCTTGGGAGTCTCTGGGTGAACCTGGAGATTTGGCACAAGGGAAGTCTGGAGTAATCCCTTTGCTTGATTACCAGCAGGATGTGCATTGCCTTTTTCCTACTGTCTTTATTCATTTTTCAGCAGCCTGCCACATGCAATATGCCAAAACTCATGCACAAAACCCATCTGTGTAACACAAACAAATGCATGTACACACATGCACACACACACAGAGTTCAGTTCAGAAAGCTCCACGTAGCCTTAATAAGAAGTTCTTTCTGAAGCAGTGAACTTACTGAGATAGACTTGCACAAGCTTTTTGCAGAACATGGGAACTTTACAAAGCACATTTGAAGGTCCTTCTCTAGTGACTTTCAGGCTTACGGTCTATTTCCATAGTTTAATTTTTTTTCTGGATTAACTGAAGTCACCTATTTTCACCTGTATCCACAAAAGTATCACTGGACATATTACTCAATAGTAATAACCTCTTTCCCCATAGCACTAATGTGCACATATGTTAAATTTATTCACTCGTATGGCACTTCAAGAGAACTTGCATTGCATGCCAGTATTGGAGGTGGTGTTTCAGAGCAAGATATGATAATTTAAGGATGATTGACTGAAATACTGAAACTTATTCTAGACAGCATTCTAAATTTTAGATCAGATGTCTATCATTGCAAACTGACTATTTTTAAAGGATGTTTTATTTGATTAAATTTTAATACCAAGTCTATTATGATATATTTTTTGAATTTTTAATAATAATTTCAAAAGATATAAAATCAATTATTTCAAACCAAGAGCCAAAGCGAAACATGGAAAGCAACAGGCAACCTGAAGGCCGTGCCCCAAAAGCAAGATAAATCTGAAGACTGAATTTTTGCTTTTGCATCACATAAAATCAGAAATCATTTTCAAACAAAATTCAAAAGCCATTCTGACATGTATAACCAAGAAATAAACATATTGACATCAATTAGATATGTTTTTTGGAAAGGCCTTTTTCAAATATACAAAAAAAGGAAAACAAGAATACAGTCCACTTCTGACTGATCATTGGAACAGTGGAAATTATCATCTTGTGCAGGTTTCACAAGAGGTTTGCAGACCTGCTCACACTCTCCTGCCATCCCAACCGTTCTCTTTAGAAAAAAATGTCTCTGGATATCCAATATTTATGTTGTTCTTATGTATCTAATTAGAGCCACTTCAATTTTTCTGCTTGAAATTTGCCTTTTCTGCTTCAGTGTGGTATGGCTCAGAAAAGAAGGTTTATTATCCCACTCATTACACAAGGACAACAGTTAGGGAAATGTTAGAGAGAAGCAAATAAGGATAAAATCCAGGCTCTCTCTGTATTTATGACCTAGAGTAGACTTTTCTAGCAATGCTGGAGAAAGAAGTTAATCTCTCAAGAGTAAATCAGCATCTAATAATTAGGAGTAAAATACAGACTAGTTGTAGTGAAGGTAATCAAAGACAGAACAAGTTAGTTAAGAGTTAATATTTTCAACCATCAATATCAGTAAGAGACCTTCGTGTATGTAGCTGAGAGAAGTTATAATCTTATGATCTTATCATTAACTAATTCCAAAAATCTTATAGTTTATGGAGGGGGGAGATCCCCCACCATTGCATTGGCCACTTATTGTGGGAAAGGAATAATAAACTTCCTTAAAACAATTGAATTGAAAAGTGGTCAAGAGTTGCTTTCGAATTGGTGGAGTCGATATTTGCCTGATGAAGTCAGCAAAAAGGAGAGAGCATTCTGTTTTAAAGAAAGTGCTGATATAATTTCTTTCATTCAGTGGAGCATGTAAGTGTGATAGAGGAGATAAGAAGAGATAAGTTTACTATAGCTGCTATTTCTACTTGCTATAATTAGCTTATCTACATGTAGTATCATTATAGTAACAAAATGTTTAAGACTAAAAGTTGCCCATTACAAGCTTTCTATAATTTTCTGCAAAATATATATATATATATATTTATTTTCTTTTTTGGCATATATATATTATATATATATATTTAGGAACTCTCACTGAATTATCATGAGGAGTCATCAATTTTTTCATTTCCATGATATTTCTTCATGGTTAATATGAAAGCTGGAAAGTACCTCTTGTTTCTTAAATCTTTAGTATTACTCATTCTGCTCATATACACATACCACCGGGTGATTTTTATTGCTTTAAATATTTGGGAACATTCTTGCAGAGACCAGTGTAATCCTGACAAAATGTAGTTTGCTGGGACAACCAACAAACATATTCTTTATTCATAACACCTCGTGTAGTTATGAATGGCAGGTGTAAAATGCTACTGAATTGGAAATGCCAGGCACAGTAGCACAAAGCACAGACGATACACAGGTTTCCCTGTGAGCATCCTCTGCAATGGATATTCAGGTATGTCTAATATGGGAATATCTAATTACAGTTTTCATATCTTTTTATTCACCCCCTCCTGTAGTATGAAAACGAAAATAAAACCAGATTTTGGAGAAGCGTTTCATGAAAACGGTTTCAGTGAGATAAATAAATGCTCATTTGCTGATATACTGTCTTGGAAAGACACTAGAGAGAAATGGATAAGAGACTCAAAACCACCTCTGTACCACTCATTTCTCTCTTTCTATTAGTCTTGTCAAGTGCAGATGCATTTTTCCTGCAGATGTAGTTTTCCTGAGCCCTCTGCTTCTGTTGTCATTAATTTACATTTTGAAAAACAGCTTTTGCTGAAAAGTTACTCACCATAAATTGGTTCTTTATGACCCTTCTAGTCCATTTGGCTACAGAGTGAAACAAGATTCAGCCTGAAAGGGAAAAGCAGCTGAGAGTGACAGTGAATTTCATAAAGGGCATATAAGAGGCTGCAAGGAAGGACCTGAATCATCCTCCATTCCTGCTTCTGAGTTATTAGGCCACATCTCACTCAAAAGATTAAACATTTTATCTCACAGGTCATTCCATTTTATTGCAGCGTTGCCTTTAGCAATGCTATAGTTAAGGTTCTGTCAGTGTTTCTATTATAGGCTCCTATTTTCTGGAATTTATAACTTAGGGCTAGAAATTTCCTCTGGGTTAAACTTGGCAACAACATAGTAGGTCTTTTTTTCCTGCAGAAAATTTCTTCCTCATCCA
This sequence comes from Crypturellus undulatus, assembly GCA_013389825.1. Classification (NCBI taxonomy): domain Eukaryota; kingdom Metazoa; phylum Chordata; class Aves; order Tinamiformes; family Tinamidae; genus Crypturellus; species Crypturellus undulatus. Next base: position 1,495,697 of record VWPW01021686.1, read on the forward strand.
CTCTCTGCTTCCCAGTGTATATTTGAAGTAGCTGGGAACTCTGCAACCATCTACTTATAAATTTAAGCTATATTTCTTCCACTGAAATCCAAGAAATTTCAGAAGGCCTGTACTTCTTGATGCTAAGCTGCATGCCGGGGACATTTTTTAATCAATGAAATAATGGAAATGCAAAACAGGTACTCGGTGCATGTGCATGCGTCGGTGCATCTGCACACGCATGGTGGCCTTCTGAGGATGCATGCACAGTCTAGTATTTTTTTTATAGTATTTTACCAAAAATGCCATGTCAAAATGCAGATCAGTAGTTAACGAATTAGTAAGATTCAATTGCATAGACATCTGGTATTCAGTAGTTATTCCATACAGCTTTGACTGCATGTAGCAATAGACTCTCACTCACTGAAATCAGTTTCTTATTTTAAAACAACTTTAAAATCTAAAAAGAAAAATCATTTAAAACTGAGAGGAACTTGCGTAAGTAGCTTTGCAATAAATACTTCTGAGGGTCCAACCCAAAGCTCTGAGTATGAATGAAACAGTAGCAAGGAAGAGGTTGAGCTCAGAACCTATAGTTTAATTGAGTCAGCTCCCCATATATGTTAAAAACTTGTTTAATATGCTCAAACACTCAATAAAATGTTAGCTGCTGAATAATGACAGGAGTAACATGTCGGGAGAGCCAAAAGATCCTTATTTAGCACAGCACTTAAATGCACTCTATTATACTTTGTGAAATGTGACCCACCTGCAGAACTTGCAAGCAAAGATCACTGCAAGGAGCGGGGGTGGAGAAAGAAATAATGAAAAGACCTTAAAGCAACTTAGGAAATGGAGTGGGCAGGACAGAAAGAAAATCATTCAGGGATGATATAGGAGAGAAATGGGAAACTACATTTAGTAAACAGAAAAAAAAATCCGTGTGGGAAATAAAGAAGAAATCAAGGGTGGAAAGGCAAAAGAAAAGATAACCATCCTCCCACAGCCAAGTTTATTGAGAGCTATAGTCACCAAATTTAAATTTTAAATTAAGATACTCTTTATAATAACTATAAATGAAAACATGGGGGAAAAAGGAAACTGGAGGGTAAAGGAGGCTGAATAGTTGCAGAAAAATAGAGCCTTTCTATTTTTAGCTCAGTGGTTCAAAGGCAGAGTAGATCAGTAGTGACTGAAAATTATTTCCATCTGTTCTGGTTGCCTCACAAAATGCTTGATGGTCTCTGTTCCTTTCCTACCACATGGATCACCATCCCCTAGGCAGCTGCCGCTTGCTGGTGCCACCGGCGCGGAATTGCAGCACATTCCCTGGGCAGCCTAGCGCAGGTTGGATTGCTGCTGCTCCCACGGAAGTTGCCATAGACCTCATATTCCAGCGTGTCTTCTGATAATTAAAGGTAATACCAAGAAAAGAAAGATGGTTAGTTAGCTCAAGAGAGGCAAGTCCTGTTCCGCTCAACAAATGCACTTGTCACGTGTTTCACTGGAGTGAAGTGCACTGACATAGGCCTTTAATGTCTCTGAACGACACGTTAGCAGAGCGCATCATTGTTAGAAGTGGGAAACTCTCTGCAATATGATCTATAAAGTGCTTCTACTTATTTCTTCTGTAGAGAAAATAGAGTCCCGTGTAGTGACTAGCCATAAGAAACTACCTGGTACTTTCATATTGCAGCCACTATGCTGTTTCAAATATCAAACTACAGCATTACTACCCGGGAATACCAAATTTGGATGGCCTTGGGCAAGCTAAGATATTGGCTACAGCACTCTCGTATCTGTAAAACAACCATACAGTTAATGCTCAGATAGGGACATACAAGATATTGTGGGGGAGGGGCATGTCTTTTTAATGAAGAATTAAAAGGCAGAGAGGGAGGTGCATCTTAGATCTCCTTTTTTCTCAGGTTTGTATATTCCTCTTTCACTTGCTTGGCTTAATGTAAGGTATGGAAGAGCACCATCGGCACCGTTTGAAGCGCGCCCTTCCCTCTCTCCACCTGACTTGCACAATGCTGTGATTGATTGCTTCTGTTACGCAAAACAGAGAAGCAAAGAAGGGTAAAGAAGATAAAAGTTGTGCATTAAAATTATTTTTTTCATAATAACATGAATATGGCATGTTTTTCAGTCATTTTTATGCTGACATTTGTCAGAAAGAATAAACTGTTATCTGCATTCTCTTCTTACTGCTTGAAACTTGTGGAGTACTTAACTAAAGAAGTTGTTTTTCTCCTTCAAAACATTCATTAAAACACAAATGACTTTCTCCCTTTTGATGCTGCCAAAAGAACTCTCACAGCATGTAATTAAATCTCTGTTTTAAAGTACTTTTCTCAGCAAACACAGGCTTCTAAGTTGAAGACTGCATAATAGATGTTATTAACTATACATATAAATAGAAAATGTGTCTTGTAAAACATTATATTTGCTGAATGAGTTTGCCTTTTTCCAAAGTCATCTCCTTATTAATGACTCATGAGTTTCTTTTCTATTATTTAAAATAATGTAATCATAGGCTATTCTGGAATAATTTGATGTATCTTATGTTCATATCCAAACCTATTAATTAAATGGAGCATAAGTATTTATAATGTGCTGTATGCCTCTATTATTCAAGCTAATCCCTTTAATCCTATTTAAATAGGAAGATAGAAGTCAATCCCAATAACATCTCTATAAACAAATATTTAATAAACCTGTTTCAGTCTTTGTTCTCCCTTATCACCTGTCCTGGAAACGGCGATTGAGTTTCCAGTCTGTTCTAAATAGGAAACAAAGGAGATGAACGGGAAAGCAGGCAAAACTGCAGCCGCGTAACTAAGTCTACAGGAGCAGAACTGTCGAGGTAAAAGCACTTTACGGTGTTCTCAGGTATGGTATCTCTCCAAAAAAAAAGACTGCTTTGGGATGCTCCTGACCCCTGAGTCTTTCTGATGGCACAGCCTGGCACTCAAGCCGTGTCGAGAGCGCATCAACTGGACGGGGCTTGTAAGAAGCCGCGTACTACCGGCTGCGTCCTGAGCCAAGCTGCAGCTGAGCGTGCTCTGGTCCCTGGCGGTGTCTGTAATCTGACCTGGCCTTTGGAAACCAACAATCACATGAGGAAGCCACGTTGAACGTGCAATTTTGGATTTGCGTCCCTGCGCTATGATCTGCACATATGGCAGGTCACCAGAAACCGGAAAAGCAGCAGTTGTTTTTTCCCTGCTGTGAGCAATGGATTTGAACATACCTCACACTGTTTTCACGCTGGCTTCTCTCCCTTTCGCCCCAAAACACAAGTGCAAACTGAGCTTCTGAAATTCCTTTGGGCAAAAGAAAACCGCACTGTGTCTATATAAACCTCCAGGTCGGTTTGGATAGTTTCTGTCCAAGGACACTTATATCTAAACTAGATCTGCCTGCCAAGATAAATCTTTGTTTTGTTAGGCAAAGTATGACTCATTGCAGTTAGAAAATTTAGTGGATACAAAATTTTACAGGTTACAATGCACAAACAAATCTTGTTTTGGAAGTCCACACTGATATTTACAATATCTGTATGTTTCACTTTCTTAACATAGAAATCTTAGAAGTGAATAATGCTTTCCCTAAAAGCAACTGCTCCCTAAGAATAGCGGTAACATATTTGTGTCAATTAAATGCTTGAAGTTTTGAATTTTTGAAACTACAGAGTTATTTGTACACTATCTATAGATTCACTAATGAATATCTTTATTAAAAACAACAAACTCAGAACTATTAATTGGTGGTTTGAGAAGTGAAGTATAGTCATTTAAAGAGGATCAAAGTATTGGCTACTCTGAATTATTTCTTTGCACGGAATATGTTAAGACTTCCCATTTTGAAAAGTTAAAGGCCTGTTGGATATTAAAGTTTGAGAAATGAAGGTACTGGAACAAAATGCTGAATTAAAGAAATAAAAGTAAGCAGAACTGAATAATATACAAAAATTCCAAAGTAATTTAAGATGAAGTGGTTCAACCGCTAACGCAATTATACAGTCTTTCATTTGAAGAGGCGAACATGCCAAAGGACTAGATTCGTTTAGATTCCCTAAAAATGAAGAAAGAATAATCCAGAATAAAATACTGAAAGTGATTTAAAACAACAATAAAAAGACTCAAAAGACAGTGGGGAAAAAAATGAGTCTAACTGGAATTTTTTAATTTCTTAAGAAAAAATCCCATAAAATAAAATAATCAGAAGTGTGAGTAGCTAGCTTTGGAAGCAGAGAGTTATTTTAGGTTAAAAATGGTATGAAGAGTAGTAACAAATAACTTAAGTATGCTAAAATATTAAAATTGTGTTGTCTCTGAATTGCCAATAAGGGGAAAAGGGTTAATCATGAAGCAGGAAATTCTTTCCTTCTGACTCAGAACAAGTTGGAATTTTTGTTTGCTTTAGCAGGCAGGTGGCCTACCAAAGATTTCTTGTTCTTTTGCTTTCATTCCTAGCATTGACGGATGCTTGTGGGCAAGGAATTATTTCACATCACTACTTGTTATCTAGTGCTTCATCAGATATTGTATGAGTTTGTTATTCTAGCAAGATAATAGAGAAAACTAACAAATAGCAATCTGGGAAAAGTCCAGCAAAACAATGAAATTATATGGGGAAATTTTTCTTCAATCCAAAAATGAAGCTCTTCAGAGTGTTTTGCACCCTACCACAATCTTATTCATCCATACAGGTTTTAGTAGTGCAATTTAAATTTTGAATTATGAAGCTTTCTGCTGGCGGCAAGTTCTTGTCCAACGAATCCTGGTCAATGCACAAATATGTGTTTATATGCCAATTTGCATAAAGATGTGATTTAATCTGGTTTCAATTAATTTTATTTTGGAGGCAAAAAAAGGGAGAAAATATTCATGAAAGCTAAACCAAGTATATTGAAGCAAGTAAAACATACCAAAGCCGCTCTTCCTAGACTCCACCCCAGGTCAATGGTGAGAGGTTGTTTTACAAGGTGACTTAATCAGCTCCTGCACTCTTTTATGTCCCAAGGAAAAGGCTCACTGACACTAGAGGGAGCCTGGAACAATGGCCCTTTGTAGACTAAGGTGAACCTTTGGGAATAGCCACTTTAGCCATTTAGCAAGGATCGCTTTAAAACCAGTTATGTCAAGTTGGATTGCACCTAAACATGTTTCACCACAGGCTACCACAGAAAAACACAGCTTTAAAGCAACCTAAGAGCACTTATGGATAAAGGAAACCCATAGCTCCTTAGGACAAGGCAGCAAAGTGCTATCTGTAGACCAAGTCAGTTAAAAAGATGGAGTACCCACTGAAAGCATGTATTATGAGAAGGTGAGAACCTGTGAACTTCAGGGTTTTTCCAAGAGGGGGTAACTATGCACATTTTCAAAGAACCATATCCTCTCCATTTCATTTATTAGGTCTCTGTACCTGCATCTAACTGCCACAACTCATCTTACTTAACTCTGCACATGATGCACATTTGGATTTGAAGACCCAGGGAATATTAATAGAGTGATTTTGGAGACAGAGCAGTATGTTTCTGATCAGACACACCTTAATTTTTGAAATCTGCCAAGAGATGCCAACTATTAGTGTTTATTTTGTACCATGGTGATAAGAAACGTTCTTAATGGCAGTTCCCTTGTGTTTTGTTTTCCCCCTCCAGGGCCTCGTTGTAAAAAAGAGACTCCATTTTCATGTGTTTTTATGATGAAGCATTGTTGCCAAATGAATGCCATGGGACATGTCTTAAACAAGTAGGCTACAGAGGATCGAACCTGTTTAAAGAATATATTTCCTCCTCATACAGAAAAACAAGCCCTGTGAAATGAATACTTGTACTGAAACTTCCTGTGCACTTAAAATGTAGTTTAAAGAAGTGTTGCTTGTTAAGGGAAATGACCTAACAACATTTTTATACAGCCAGCAGTGTTACAGTGTAGCATACACTGGGACCTTTAATAATGCACACTAATTACAGAATCATATGACTTGAAAGAATTGCTTTTTTATCCACTTTAGACGGCTTTCAAATAAGCTTCAGTACTGTGGTTGCTCAGGGTCTCCACAGCATGCAGAAAAGACAAGTAGTAGTGTGTACACAGGTGCATATGTATGTAGATATATAAAATAGAAGCTGAAGGGATGGAGTTTTAAAATATAAATTTTAAAATATTCTTAAAATATTCTTACTGCAGTCACACCATGCTTTTTATCCACACAAGTATTTGTACCCTAAAAATAATGAGGGCCAGAGGCAGCCTGCGAAACTTGGGCTTTTTCATTGGCAGTGTGAGCTTTGGGGACAGGGAAAAGCCCTCTCCCGGAGGCTGCAGGAGACCCTGAGAGCCCAGGGGCGGTCAAGCAGCGCAGGGAACAGAGCCGAGTGCTGGGCTGGAGACCACCTGCAGCCACCTGTGCAGTGCAGCGAGGTGCCTTAGTGCCCTCGTGCCGGGACACACCAGACCGGCATCCTGATCCGCTACCTGTGAATCTTTTCATTGATTCAGGGTGCTTTGGACAGAACCCTCAGATTCCTGTCAGGAAGTAGACAGGAGAGAAAAAGAACCCAAAAATACTTAATCCTGTAGTACATCTGTGAAGACACCCCCAAATATTCAAAAGCTAGTGTAGACAGATGCAGGCACGTTAATGCCACGTGTATGCAGCTTTCTTTTCAAAAGAGTAGAATTTGTGGTATGTGTGTTAGCATCCTTATTCACAGCTACATCCCCCCCGCCTGTTTTGTAGATGGCTCATACTGCTTTTCTGTTTCTACATTCAGTGCTCTTCATTGACAGTCTGTTATTTTTTGCATTGCTGATGTACAAAAGTACCAAGCATCCCTACAATGGGAGTAGCTTGGTAATTATCCTCTTCACATACAACTGGTTGTCACACTGTGGAGGTTGTATTTAACAAAAGCACATTTTATTAAGTATTACCAGAAGACCAAAAGAACAGAAATAGCAGAAAAGAAAAATGGTCACCAAGAAATTTAGTGCTGAGGAATGTGCTCTGTATTTTTCACCATTTGCTATATTTATTGAAAAATCAATGGTAGATCTCCTGCAGTGTGACTGTTGTGTGACAAACTCTTATTATAGGCTAACGGTCTATTACACCCGTTCATTTGTGTAAAACTTTTTGCTGGAGTGGCAAATATTGATAGGATTTCAGACTAAAAAGCAGAAAGGACATTCTCAAAAAAAAGCAAAGCAAGATCTCTGACAGCACAGTTCATTAAGAAGCTGAAGAAAAATGTGTTAGGCATGAACTGTAGCATAAACTAAACTTGTTTGTGGATCTTTTCCAAGGTGCAAATAGGTTTTCTTTATTTGCAACCTTTGTAAATTTTCAGCTATGTTCATGCATACATACATATACTACAAAACTATCTTCCACACGCTCAGTATTTAAGCATAATTATGCCTATATTGGGAAGGTTGCCAGAACTGCACCTCTAATGCTGTGGAAAGATTTTAAAATGTTTTGGTGATTTCCTCAACTCACATGACAGTAGATTTTTGCACTTTTGCATCGCAGAAGTGTTGAACTGCACAGGAGATAACTCACGTATGTGTTTAGTTTAAACTGCGATTAAGTCACCCAGTCTTCTCTCTTGGATCACCATTTCCGAAATTAATGTGGAACAGAAGGTGGACATCATAGGCATGCATTTTGTCTGCAAGACTGTGGTGCTAGGAGCATTAGGGAGTTCCAACCGGGATATTGAACTGTGCTTAATATTCAGCATTTAGCTTCATTTCTGAGTAACGCTGGGCTTTCAGACCGGTATCCTCCTGACAGTTTCAAAGTGGTTTTGACCGTGCTCAACTCCTTTCCCTGTAGGGGGTTAATCTCATAAAGATTTCAGCCACACAAGCACTAGTGTCAGGGGTATAATGATCACTTTGAAGTTTGTTTGCTTTCCAGTGCATTTAAACACTTTAAGTGTTCCAGAAATAGGATTAGATGCCCCAGTGAATTCATTTCATTTACCCCCAGCAGTGGTTTTCCAATACTATATGGTGTTTACATGGTATCAATTTAGTGGCATGCTGATTTCCAAGATTCATCCCCTCCCCTATCAATTTTCTACCTCTTGATCCCACTTGAAAATTGCTGTGATATAGAGTAAATGGTACTGAGAAAAGGAATATTGGGATTCTGGTATCTTCTTGTTTCAATTATTTTGGGGGGATTTTCTTTGGTGGGTTTCTTTGAAAAAAAAAATTCAGTGCTTCAAATAAATACCTCATTTGATTTCTAAGAGAGTTGACATGTCTATTGTGTGAGACATATTACTCCTTTTTTTTTTACCTACAGATTCTGCACATTGAAAAGTTATATCAGTGTTTTTAGTGAGAAAACACGAGCATTTAGGCACACTGAATTGTCTTGTTTTTCTCTTCTCTAACAGCAGAAGCACGTGGTGCAGGACTGAAACACTTTGAATTGCCTGATTTCCTTCTTCCTTTTAATATATAATATAACGAATAATATGACTCAAATTCCCATTTATGGAAGTGCTCTCTTGAACCATAAAATAAAATTCCTAGAGTTAATTATGAGTCCTAGAATAATAATATATTAAATATGCTTGTTGGCAAGTGGAAAAAGTGTCCTAGATATATCTCCAATATTCTGGATATATTCCGATATCTAGATATATTCCAATATTCCAATATATCATTTGTTCTTTTGTACATCCTAAATGCTGTCCTCCTAGTCAGATATCTAGCTTGCATTAGCCTGAGTAGGAATATTAAAAATAGAACAAGCCCTGGGAAATCACATTTTTCCATTACATCATAGTCTAACTATCTTTTGTGATATAATGTGGTTTAATGACATTGCGGAGTGATTCTCCATATACCATACAGGCATTTTTTGATCTAATTCTCAGAGCTTGCAGAGGACCCATTTCAGCCTCAAAATTTAGTTCATTAGAAGTACATAAATGGGAACCAATGGACACTTTTCAAATAATTTCATATGAATTGGAAATATAGTAATTTCACCCTATCATGGAAGTAGCAGCAATCCATTAGCAGGAGACTTCCTGACATCTGCATGGGTAGCAAGACGTCTTTGAAAACCCAGGTCTTCTGCAAAGCCCCCTGGACTACCTGTCTTAATCAATATCTTGTTGCCATTATACGCTTTATCCTGTTGCTTCATAATTGCAGTTGTGGGAAGCCAGTTCAGCCTGGGAAGGGAGAACATATTCCCCCAAACAACTTGATCTCTAATGTCAGATTTCCTGTCCCGCTCTCAGAAGTTGTCTCATTGCAATTCTCCTGAAACATTCTGATACACTGAACAAAGGAAATTTACATAAATTTCGCAAGGAAAACACACCACAAAGCCAGCTCTACTGCTTTCTTTCCTGAATTCTTAATAGCTTCAGAATGTTTTCTACTTGCACAGTAGGATTCCACACTTTTCCTTGCTCTTGTTGGGTTAACCTTTATTGCAAGTCATGTTTGCGTCAGTCCCATTTTTTCCTATCCTTCTCCTCATGGTAACTTGCTGATATGAACAGCTGATGCATGCCCGCTTTTCTTCATCTGTATTAAGTTTCATTGACCTGGGACAGAACCTTTCTTTTTTTTTCTTTTTTTTTTTTTTTTTTTTTAATGCATGACCAGAAAGTTAAGCTTTTTTTTTTTTCTTTTGATTTAGTAGAAATGAATTAAACACTCTTAGGTGTTCATAAAGAACAGGGAAAAAAAAAGAAAAAAAAAGTAGTTTATGAAGTTTATTATCAATTAGAAAGGGCTTTCTTTTTCTACAGCATTTCAGCTCTCATAATATTCTCCATAATAAAACATCCCATGCTGCTGCAGAACCAGCTAAATGGTTTATATTTGGGGTAATTTTAAAGCTTTTTTACTTCTATTACCAATGGGAAATACTAGGGAGGTCTTTGACTGTACATGCTGTATGAGCAAACACCACTTAAGCCAGACTCTGCTTCCTAAACAAGTATTTAATCTCCTCATTAAAGATATATGAAACTAGAAATCAATGATCACTGGTGGTTAGAGCTTTTTAGCGGAACTAATGGCTACACCTTGTCTAACATTAGAAACTTCACTTGTGGTTTACAGCTGCTACACATGGAGAAACATGAACCTGGGAGAAAAGTCTTTCAGTTGGGCTAATAATTACACTAAGAGTTCTGGATAGGTAGGTCACATAAATATATAACATAAAAATCAAGCATTTTCAGTTTACATTTCAATATTTTAAAAGATGCTGTGAGCTGCCACTGAAAAGGTCTAGATAAAAGCAGTAAAATCAGTCTTGGATACAAATGCTGTTTAGTTCTATAACAATTTTTCTTGTATCAGAGACAACCACAAAGCCTGAAATGCTGGAGCTGGGAACAGCCTGAAACAGAGAGTGGGTGACAAGGTTTGATAGGATATATGCAGAGCAGATAGCAAGGATGTATTTGTTTTTCAAACAGATAATGGAGAAAAAAAGATGAGCTAAATGAATATAAAAAAAATGCCTTGAATACATTATTTCTAGTTCTTCATCTGATTTTTATCTGAAGGATTTGAAGAAGAAATACTACAAACTGTGGGTGATTTTTCACACAATCCAAAATGCCTCAACTAATGCAAGAGTTTTTTGAGTTACACAAATATAGTAACAGATGAAAAAATGCAGAGTTTAAATAAGTGGGCATATTTACAAAGTAATATGTTTCTTGGCACGGACAATTGCTTGATAGAGTTGACATTAATCTTCTTTGGGAAGAACAAATAGATTATAAAGAATAATTTATTTTTATTATTATTTTGTATTAGAAAAAAAATAAAGAGAATTGTGTGAGACTTGCAAAAATACACCTATATTTCAGGGCACTCCTTTGCGTCAGTCCCAAATTTTCATTTTTCCATCACAAGCAATCTGCTTGGTTTTACTGGAAGTCAGTTTTACCTGAACAAAGACAAGATTTTAACTAGGATGCTGTCTAGCCTAAGGAGGGCTGGGATTTTTCACAGAGAAGGACGGTATATAGCCCTCTTCTTGTACACGGCATCTTTGCCATTTCAGAAGAATCTATTTCATTGGGGTAAAAGACTGGCATTTCATTTAGGTAGAGAAACTCCTTGGGCATAACTACCAACACCCAAGAGCAACAAATAACTCCAAACCTAAGAGGTTAGAGATTTGCATAAGTGCTGGTGTCTCTGCAGAGCTCCAGGCACAAACTAATGGACACGATTTGTTCCAGCTTTAAGTTGGAATGGAATCGCACACTGGGAGCGGGAATTGCAAGCATCAGAGATTTTAGCACTTGTTATTAAACACTCTCTGTATTTGTCCTCAAAAGAATTAATCAAAATCAACATACTGACATACTTCCAATATTTTTTCTCTTCTCTTTTTCAGTGAGTACAACAACACTCATGGAAGAGTTCTTAGGTACTGCTAAAATCATGATTACAGACACAGAATGTAGTAAAGATAAAAATAAAATACTTTTAATAATTACCTGTTATATAAAACAAGCTAAGTTCTCGTTAGGCACCAGTCCAAAGTATCATGCATCCACATCTATGCGTTTTCAAAAGATTTATGTACTTGTATGTGACTGGGGGGTCTTCACGGAGATTCCAAGGCTCCTGACAATAGCTTGACTGAAGATACATAGACGTGCTGTTATCTAACATTCTTACAGAGCACTCAGTTTGTAGTTAGGAAGGTCAAATCCAAAAAATGTACTTTTTTCCAGTTGCGCTTATTCTCTTAGAAGGTGCTGAGGAATTCCAAGGAATTTTCTAGAGTGGAAAAAATACATATGAAGTATCAAATTTTAGTGAAGAGAGAAAAAAATACTTTCTAAAGGCTGTTTTCCAGATAATAGAGAACACTGATTACACACACAGATGTTTTGTACTGTTGCTGTGAACATTGCTTGCTCACACAACCGCAAGTAGGACATCCCCCATGACTTGCTTTTTTCAAGATCAGCAAAATGGTTTGGAGAGAATACACAGAAATAACCTGTTTAGGTAGAAAAGTAAGCAGGGAGAAGAAAGATAACCAGAATATTTACGAACTCTGATAGTCCATCTAAATTTTGAGTTCAGCATCTCTTAAGCAGTCAAAAAGGAGAAAGGTTTTTCTCTGGAATCCATGAGTACTTAAGGCATTAACGTAACGGTTGGGGATGTAGTCAGAACTCAGACAATCTCAAATCCCAAATTCTCTCTATATTTTCTTTAGCAGGGGTGCATGTTGTGCATATGATTATTTTCTTTAAAAAAAAAAGGTAAAATTTTTGGTTGCTTTGCCAGATATTCTACACTCCTTTTTTATTTTTGTTTTCTAATTTCAAAACATTTTCAAATCTGTTAAATCCTTTTACATCGTGGGTCTCCAACACCTGCTTCGTATTATCTCCAGATTTCACCGGAGCGAGGCCGGCGGCAGCGGCAGGGCAGTGGAGGAAGCCGCGTGCTGAGCGCCCGCGAGACCCGGCTCTGGGGCTCTGGGGCTGTGGGGCTGCAGCCCGGGGCTGGCCAGGCCGTTCGGCCGGGCACTGCCATTCGCACGCAACGTCGTCCCTGTCTCATCACCACTGCCCAACTCACGGAAGTCCAGAGAATTACAAAACCAAACACATACCTGACTTCCCAGTCTGCTTGTGTAATCACACTTTTTGCATTAACTCAACAGCGACCTGTGAATAAGTGTTTGCTGCAAACTGTAAAATAAACATTTAATTATTAGGCATATATGGGCTATATAACTAAATAGCTGTTTTTTAGCTATTTGTGTTATACCTCTTTTTGTTCATAGATTTAGTAATCACCTACAGTGCTGTTTGACCTGAAAAATTACAGCTTTTTTCCTACACTCCCATATTGTTCTTTTTGTTTCTGTTTGCTTTCAGTATTGTGCAAGCTCTACAAATGTCTTTGGTTTTACTGCTCGTGCCTGAAATTGTAAAGGAAATAGTTTATAATGTAAAAATCCAAATGAATCCAAACATATTTTCTATAGAGAATGGTTTCAAACCCAGAAGCAGAATAGTTCTCACACTGAGTGCATACATCTGAGCATTGCCATAAACGAGTTCTCTGAAATAAATATAGTAAAATCCTCTAATATTCCTGACTATATGAGTGGTGAAATTAAAATAAATAAATAAATAAGTATGTAGTTCAAACAGTCTGAAATGAAAGCCCTCATAGTCAAATTTTATACATCTTAGTGTCTTACTGATCCAGAAAAGAAAAAAGTGGGAATAGCTTGCTAGTTTAAATGGAAAAGGGATATCAAAATGTAAGTAAAACCTCCAAATCTATTCCATTTAAATTCTTTTTCCAAACAGAAAGATTTTGGAACACTTCATTCTCCTCATACAGACATTACTGAGTTTTCCTTGGGTTCCAGCTAAGACTATAGTAGATATTTCCAGGATGTCAGTGTTTTTCCAAGCTGTGTAACTTGCCCTGAGTCTCATCTGAAAAGCTTAGGAAAAAATTAAAGAGGAAACTTTATCGCGTGTGTCCTTAAAAATTTTAAGTATATAATATAAAATATAATGCTATAACAGCAATATTCATTTTATTAGCATATGAAGGGAAGTATTGTTATAAACTTTTGAAGAAATAAGTGTCTAGTTTCCAGAGATCTTAATGCAAATGAAACATCTAAATATTTAAAATAATCCTGTCCTAAATGTAACATTTATCTGTGTAATAGCTTTGGAAGGCTGTAACATTGAAATAGACTTGGGTAAGTAATGAAATGGTCTAAAAAATAGCCTAATTTAGTGAAAGTCATCGGAAATATCATATTATTGTATGATTATTACAGTATTGTCTAGTGCCCCTTAGCACTCAGGAAAAGGCTGATTGCAGTGTTCAGCTTGCAGTGTTTAATTACGTTATCACTATAATTTACCACAGATGAAAAATAAACTATTCTATTCTATACCTTGAGCTTCATATTGCAGTTGTGGTACTCCTGGCTTTGGCACATTAATTTCCCCTTTAGTTTTCTAGTACTGATGCACTTCATCTGTAATTTCTGCGATCCTCTCCAAGCTCCTCAATGTTTTCAGTTTAGTTTTAGCCACTATTCAGTGCCTACCACATTTCAGCAACACATTCTTATTTCCAGGCATAGCCACACAAACCTATTTGCAAATAAATCATCCATCCAAAGCCCCTAAATTTATCTCTGCTCCTTTGACCTACTTTTTTAACACCAATTCATGGTATGTCGGTCTTTTCTGAGACCCATTAAGAGTAAAAGAAAAGATTATAACCTAAAAAGATAGTCATACAGAAGAAAAAAAAGACTAGAATTTTTGTGGTAATCCTGTGGTAATGGCACAAACAGCTTGTGCAATTAACATTTGAATTTTATCAAATAAAAATTGTTGGGTTTTGTATTTTATCTTAAAGTGTTTTACTAACACGAGGCTACCGGTGTGCACTAATCTGTCATGTACATTTACTCACACTGGCTACTTCGGACTACCTTGTGTGAACTTCTTTTGTCTAAGCTCTAGCCCTCAATTAGTATAAAAAATATTTTTTGTGGGTAAATCTGACCCACAACTGTTATGAAGTAGAAAGTTGTGTGAGGTTCATCAACATAAAACTCCTGATACTGCAAAACTATTTTTTTAATTTGCCACCTCAAAATGTTCACCCAACAAAAGTTTTCATGAAATAGACCAAAATCATCTTTAGGTATGATCAAGGCTGATCAAGGTATGATTAAAAACATACCTTGATCAGCCTTGGATTGAAAAAGCACTGAGATTTATAAAATAGGTGAAATAGTTATGTATTGCTGACTAGGCATAGGTGATATGCTCAAAAGAGAGACACATAACTACTTTGCTGAATAAATGAATAGTTTTAACAATGTTTTCTGCCTAGACAAAAATGTTAATGCAATATTTATTTCAAATCCCAAAGACTAGGTTGGGTCAGGGTCAGAGTTGCAATGTGCTGAAAAATGATATTATTTCTTACCTCATAGGAATAAAGTGCCACATGAGAGACCTGGAAGAGGCAAATGATCCTAGGAAGTTTTCTGAGATGATGCTGGGGACTGCTGACTAACAAATCAATGGTCACAGGCAAACTATGGATGGTGCAGTTTAGAACAGGATTAATAGAAGCATGAATAAATACACACCAGCAAAATGTCAATACAGCTTTTGCAAAGAGTTGTCAGGTTGTTGGCCTCTGTCAGACATTTGAGGAAACAAGAAGAATACAGATAAGGATGGTAGTGTGACTGAAGTTAACTTCTATTTTCCAAAAGCTTTTGATAAAATCCCTCAGTGAAAGTTTTTACAGAAACTAATCTGTCATGGGATGAAAGAGAAGGTCATCTTAGGGATTTATAACAGGCTAAAGATAGAAAACAGACTAGCAATTCATTAGCAGTTTTCAAAATGAAAAGAGGTTTCCCCAAGCTCTTCTCTATTTAGCTTATTTACGGATAACTGACAAAAAGATACGCAAGGTGACAAAAGTTTGTCTGTGTTACAAAATCAAGCAAAGCAGTCAATTCTTTAGAGTCAGAAGCAGGATTTCAGAATAACTAGTTGAAAAACAGTGTACCTAAGAAATACATAACCTAAATATGCATAAAAAGTGATGGGATTTAAATTAGCTGTTGCTCCTCCAGAGGATCTGGAACTACTTGTGGATGGTTCTCAGCTCACATCAGCCAGCACAGAGTGTCAGAAAGATAGGTACAATGTTACGAATTATCTTGATAGAAATAGATATCAAACCCCAAAACACCGTTAAGCCAACGCAATGCAAATGGTGTACCCATCTTGCCAGTACTGTACACTTCCATCACCATCTTGAGAATCGTGCAATAGAAAAGTTGCGGAGAGAAGCAAAGACGTATACTGGTATTCTAGACTGGAAATGATTGAAGGTAGGTAGGATAGGCAGCCATAAACTCCTGAATGGTGTGGTAAAAGGAGAACATGGAAGAAAATGCTGTAAGACTAGCAGTAAAGTTCATCTCTGCATTCAATTCAGTTTGTTCCATTCCTGAGGGTAGGCCAAAGGCAGAATGGCTATTCAGTGCTGTTTATGAGAGTTTATTCTACTTTTTTATATTTCTATATGATTAGGTAAGATTTGATAAGATAATTAGGTGAGGTGTGATGCCATTAATGTTCATGCATTTGCTTTAAGGACAAAGGTGGTAACAGATTAAAAAAGAGTAAATAAAAGAGCAAATAAATCTAATATTAAGCTGCTTCCCTCCTCTAGTACCTCTGGGATATTTTTACTTAGATCCTATGTAGTAGACACCTGCAGCTAAATCACAGTATGCTCTAATATAGCTCCAATGTTTAAAACATGTGCTACTGATAAAACATCTGTAGATGTCTTCAGTAAGGGCAGTCGCTCCATGCCAGTGTAAGATGAATGGAGAATTTTATGATGAAAGGTTTGTGGTCTGGCAGAGAAGGGAGAAGTCTGGATTAGCCCCTGAGTGCAAGATGTTTTCCAACCAAGTTCTTGTGACTAAAATTGCACTCATTCAATTTATCACTGTTAATCTTCTACATGGTGCAAGAGCTATTCTGTGCCAAAGCTCTTTAAAGGACAGACACTCTGGTAAATTGTGCAATTTTTCTTTTGTGGAGGATTTGATTCAAGACAATATCACAGTGCAGATAGGGAGATGCACTGACATGAGCCTGGTTGACTGTGGGGCAATCAGGCCTGCCCAGGCACTGCAGTGTGGGGAAATGATGGTTAGCTACCCACTCACTGCATTGCTCTGGATCCATAATATCTCATGTGAAAATTATGTGCAGAGTACAGTACTGTGAATGTATGCAAAAAACACATAGCTCAAAATCAATGGACCAACACAGCCGCAAACAAAGATGTGTACATTTTTCCAGAGTTTCCAATCAATGCTCAAACCAAAAACCCTCTATTTTTAAACACGTCCTTTGTCAGATATGTAAGGAGACATCTTTTCCACTAGCATTGCTGTGCTGAAGTGTTAGATGAGAGTTCTTGGGAGAGGAAGGAGACCTGGAGGGACACGCTGATATAGATGAAATATAAATCAAAAATTCATAAATAGAGATTCTAACATACCAAAACTGTTTTTTTACCCATTGCTGGCATTCTTTTCTTTTTCTTTTTTCTTTTCTTTCATGATTCATGTCATTTAACAGTGTAGCATCATAGGAAACTTCCCCTGATAGTATCTTGGGACATACAGAGTTGTGTAAGAAAACATTTTTGTGGGTATTTTCATCCTGGAAAACTAAGATGCTGTGTAAACTCTCCCTGCTCACTGAAAGCTGAAGCTTATGTCAGGCTTCAGTAAGCACACAAGGCTCTGATTTTCTATCATTAAAGACTCATTATCTCTTTTAACTTCTGTTGAAAGCATTCATCCATAACCATAGCTACCACTGAAACAATAGAAGCTACTAGATCGGTAATAATGCATTTTTGCCAGCTTAAAGAGCCTTTAAAGGATGGATTGGATTTCAAAACACAAGCACAAAAAAGCTCATGTATAAGGAAAATATGGAAGATTGTTTTTGAAAGTAACTTAAAGAACAAGCAGGGATATTTTTTATTTTTTTTTGTTAGAGAGAGAGAGAGAAAGAGAAAGAAAAATATGCAATGCTTTCTTTGTCCTGCCTGTAAAACACCTCAGTATTGAATTGCACTTTGGGATAAACTTCATATTCAGAGAATAAGAGAGTAAATATTTTTAGTGCTGAGCCTTGAATAGAAAATTCTTAAATGAAACGGAATGAAACAATCTCAATATAGTGACCTTAGCAATTTGCTGTGTATTAATATATAGGTTTCTTGCAGTAAAACTCTCTCTTGAATTCAGCAGTGGGTTATATGAACAGTAATTTCTACATTTACAGGTTTTGTTTACACTTTCATTATACCTCCACTGCATTATCTGATATCTTGATACAGTTTTCAATCTTATAGCCTCTTTAATCTCCTCCTGCACTCAGCATATCTGAGTGAGTTTTTTGGCATAAGGGAATTTTGAAGGTTATATTGCAGTACATGAATAAACGTAAAATGAAATGCACTTGAGACATGATCAGCTAGTTTTAATTCATTGCAGAAAGTTATAGATACCAAAATGCATTTAATGTAATCTGATCTCTTTATTCAAACTTGAATTTATGAGCAATTCAGCAGCAGTAGAATGACAACTTTGTTTTAAAAATAGTAGTCTCTATTGAATGCCATTTTAATATCTCTCTGACATATTTACACCTAATGAGTAGAGAAAAGTAGAATCTTTGAACATAAATTTCTGTTTCTCAGAAAAAACAGGGCAATATTATTCTTTTGTTTCCTGAAACATGATATATCATAAAGGACTTATTTTAGTCCTCTTAAATAATGTCAGAGAGGACTTATTTAAGTTCTGTGCACTAAGAGGCCACCAAACAGATTTTTAGCCTTGGAGTTTGTTACCTTTCTATTTTAAGAGCGAAGCAGATAGCACCAGGGTGGTCCCTCCTTTTAAAAGCTACTTTTGCCAGCAGAACAAAACCGGACCTTGATCCTGAAGACTCAGCATATTAACAATCAGTTATCTGTTTACTTATGTCAAAATGGACTGTAGTCACTCATAAATGCAACTTGGGTTTATTATGATTATAGTATTACTTTGCTAGCTATGTCCTGTCATTTGTTCAGACATGACTAGTGGTCTCTCATGCGGCGGTATGGTCGAGTGTTAGTCTGTGCAGAGTATCCTTTTTCTTTTATGGGAAAGGCCAAATAGATGAGAGACAGCAACTACGTTATCAATACTGTGCACAGCTGGTTGTATTATTGTCATGTTAAAATTGAAATATGGGCAGAAATAACAAAATGCAAAATTGAAGTCTAGTATCTAATATAATCAGTATTAAAATAGTATGAACAGTTTCTGGTCAGAAATAAAATAATCTAATTTTAGAAAAAAAAAGTGGAAAATGTAAATGTTTTGTTTACATTTCTGGGGGGAAGGTGTCTATATAGATCATTTAGTATTCTCATTTAAATTTTTATATTTTATATTTTTTAACTTCTATTTAATATTTTGTTTTACTGTGTCAAATTATGTGATGTCATCTGAACTACCTGACTTATTACCTTAACTAAGCAGCTTTTTAGCTGGCTAGTTTTCAAAGTGTGATATTTCTGGTGCAGATTTATTTTTTCTTAGTTTGGGATGAAAATGGATATCAAAATGTCATAATCAAGAGGGAAGAAACTTCCATTTCACACTAATCTCTACATCTCAATGGGTCACTAAGTAGTTAAATGAGTTTTTCAAGATCAAAAAGTAAGTCACCTTTAGACCTACGGAAAAGCCAAATGGTCCGATACCCAGGCCTATGTTTTAACTAATAGACATATTTCCTGCTCTTTCCAACTGTGAATTCCAAAGTGTTCTGAACAGTGAGGCATCTGATGCCTAAAAGTAAGATTAATTAAAACTCAAGAGCTTCACACTCTTTAGCATGCTAGACTACTGTGTATGAATAAGAAGTCCTAACCTTCCTATTTAAAGTTCACTTAGCAATAAGTGAACAATAAGACAAGTACCTTGTCTAAAGCTAAATCTTTAGGATGACCAATTTATTTTTGTTTTAGGTTTGTTAGCCTTGCTACATTTATCTGTTGATTCTTCTGTGCGTAAACCGAAAGTTAAAGTTTATTATATGCTCTTCATTAATGCCATAGCTGAAGACATTTCTATTTAATGCCATAGCTGCAGACATTTCTATTAGAGAAATTCTCTGATTAGAAAGTCAAATGGATTTGGATTAGATCTGTTTTGTATTTTGGCCTCTCAAGTGTTACGAAATGGGGAAAGAGGGATAGAGCAGGGTTCAACTGCATCTCCAAGTAGCAGGACAAGGGAGACAGGGCATACCTCAGGTAAAGGCTGCTGCTTTGGTGATTCGAGAAAACCAAATGAGGTTCTCAAGAAACAAGCTCCTCCAGTGAGCATGATTAGCTAAGCACAAGGTATCATATGCACTTTTTTAAAAAATAAAGGGTGCTCAGAAGCCCTTGTCTATGATGTTTGTTTAGAATACCAATAAATAGTATGGCCTAATACTGCTTTAAGGGATTGGAAGGAACTTACCAAGCAAGAAATAAAAATTAGAGGGAATTCTTGAGAAAGAGGGAGAAAGAGAACTTGAGGGCTTTTTCCACATCTAGGAAGCCTAGGGATGTTATTTTTCTACTTTTTTTTTGTAGTTGAAAAAGTGAATTTTCTTTCCCACTATATAGGGTGAATCAAGGGCGCAAAAGATGTGGAAATGCTCATGCACACAGAAGATGAAAAAATTATGCATCCTTTGCCAGAATTCTTGAGAAACTTTGGATTATATAAAGGAAAGCCTGCAGCTTAATGTCACTGGAGACAAAGACATCATTTATTACAACTCTTCTCGAAAGGCACTATTAATGGATTATCACTATTCCACCCACAGCCTTCCAAGTATATATATATTTGTTACCATCCTACCCACTGCTGTATATTTTTTTTCCACAGGCAGCATTTTAAACCACCACTCTCCTTGGTCAGTGTTGATTTCTTAAAAAGTTGGAGGGAGCATTTTCATTTTTTTGTATGTTTGACCTGTTTTACTTAGCCAGAGTCAGTACAGCTTCAGTGTAGCAAAATCTGTGAAATTCCCTGTTCTTAAGGAGCTCTACAAAGGAGTAGAGGCACAAAAGAAGCTAACAACTGAATTGAGAAAGCCTGTCCTTTGATTGCTTGGTGAGAACTATAGTTTAGGCTTCCTGTAGCCTGAGTATTGCAGGACATTTTTTGTGAGGGATTATCTGGTCTTAGAACTTATATCTAAGACTTCCAGTCACTCAGAGCAATGACTGCAGATAGTTTAGGGCAAGCTCCTTGATTTTGCAATAAAATACTCTAGTGCGCTTGCATGTTCAGTAATAACTGGCTTAAAAGTATTTCTTTTGAGATGCCATACCAGGTGTTTTTCTTTGTTCTGCTTTTCCTTCACTCTCATTTATACTGGCCATAGAAATAAAAATGACAATATGGGAGAAATAATGTGACAGTTCAGTAGATTTTGAACACTTTTAAGCCAACAGAATGAGTTTGTACCATGTCAGTGACAAACATGTTTTGGTCTTATTGTTTTTGAGTAGGTAAACCTACACCATGTCCTATACTATTCCTTGCTACCTCTCAGTTATTAGATAAAACGTCCTAGGCTTGCATTTATGGTTAGTGTGATGTTTTGTGTTGACAAATAAGAGAGAAGGCCAAAATCTTCTTGACTGGCCATGTAGGCCTCTGGTGTTCGGAGGGCTGCGGCATGCAGATGTCATAGAGATATCAGTGTGGGCAAACCAGGTTGTTTTTGCTTGGGGGGGCACAAGGTACACTACCTCTGCCTCTTGGCCACATCAGCCTCATCCCTGGCATCATGTTGACAGAGCCACCAGTGACTGCAAATTCATTACTTCCTGGTTCCCCAAAGTACTATGTTACAGCCCAGATTTCAAGAGACACAACAGAACATTCAAGTATCACTGCAAGCCACTGGGAGATGATGAAGTGCAAGGGCTGGCTGGTTTATCATTTCATGTCTCACCAAGATGGACTAGGCAGTTTATCATATTTAGAAACTCTATGAAATCTCTGTCTCAAAGATAACCTGGTCTAAGTCTTCACAGAAAAAATGCAGAAACAGCACGAAGCGAGTAGGGACCAAGAGACAACAGGAGAGATAAGATGGGGACCCCAACACCCAGAAACCTACAAGCAAGAACAGTTTTTCTTCTATACTTGAGGCATGTAACTATGGATACTTTATTTCCTTGAATTGCTGTTGTTATTCTTTTCCATTCATTTTTCAATTAGCAAATCTCAAACAAACTATGCTAAGTTCTTACTTATGCCCGGTAAGGAGCATTAGTGCTTTAACAGAAATTTTGTTTCTGACTTTATCTCTGAGGGTTTAATTTCAAAACTTCAGATATATTCAACTCTAGAAGGCTAGGCAGAATTGATCAAGGAACTCTTTGTAGTATTTAAACAGTATCTGACCATCCTATTTTTTTCCTTGTTCTATTTAAGAATGTCCCCTGATTAGATCATATGTAAAATCTTCTAACTGGCAAGCACATCAAATTATTCAGGCCATGTTCAACCTAGACATTGCTAAAAATTGTTATTATAAGTCTAAAGTAATAACCCTAAAGCAGTGCATAATGTGTCCAACAGATGACTATATTTCTATTAGTAGTTTTTTACACTGTACTGATGCATTGTGTTAGTAGAGAGACATTATATTTAGCCATCCTTCTTCTTGAGCTTACTCTAGAATTATTATTTCTAATACAATGTGTTTATCAGATATCTCAAGGTAAGTCTACAAAATTAGATGCTGTGCCAAAAACTGTTTCTCATACTGTCACAAATAGTAGTTACCAATGAATAGTAAAATAGCTCAGATTTACTACAAAGCATTTAAAAAATATTTTTCAGTTTTGCAAAAGGATAACAGCTATTCTAAAAATGAAAGATTATGTTGACTTTTAAACCCTGTGATGTGAAATGTACCCCAAAAATGTTTATTACTGCTAGCTGGGATTTACTGCTGGAGATTAGTGGAACACATTACATATTATTAAGGCAATCTTGGATTTCTATCAGATAGTATTCACTTGTATGCATAGCTTGTTCAGAAGATTAATTTTATATGTTTCTGATACTAAGACATGTTGAGCATCTGCAGTTACCATTCAATTCAACAACCGAAGTCTGCACAGAACGATGAAAATAATACAGTAGTGATAGCAATGACTGTTTTAAACTCTGGTCAGTTTAAAAGCAGTTCATATAAAATCCATAGCTTTTGTTTTTACTGAGACATTACAATTTTCACTTTCCTGACAGTGTTAACTCAATGTTAAAATGAAAACTACTAAATTTTCTTTATGTATCAAAGAAATAGAGGACAACTCCATGTCTCTGGAAAGATTAAAATGGTCTCTGGGCATACCGACCCAGATCAGTATTAATGTAGATGACGGTTACCTGAGTTTGGGGAAAGATTCCTCTGTTTCCATCATGAGATAGCAGATGGTAAAGACTGAGATCAAACAGGATTTGGTCTACAGAGAATATGGCAGCTGCAAATTCATGAACAACATTGACACCGGTTGTGAAACCTGACATCACTCTCCTGCCAGGCAGCTGAGATGCCCTTCAGACCTGGAGAGGCGGCTGCAGAGATTCAAAGGTAAGGCAGCTGACGGAAGGCGTCGTTTTAAGAACTGTGCAGATTTAGCAGGTGCTATTTCAAGCCAGGTTCCTGCTCTGGGGAAAGGAAAAAGCAAAGCTGATGATAGAGTTGTCATTCCCTGAGTTACAGGCGCTTACCCTACACACAGATCTTCCATTATCCAGCAGCAGAATGCTGAGTTTTGAAGGAGTTTTACCATATGCCCTACTAATTTTTTGTCAATAGTGCACAGTAAGGCAAATTTTCCATGAAATAAAATTGAGAAATTTTGGATAAAGGAAAAATTATAGTTTTTTATAGAAGGTAATCAATTTATGACAGTGTTTTTCCCCAAAGATATTTGAACTTCTATGTTGTTCACTAACATGAAGAGGGATAATTTTATTGGACACTTATCAATATTGTGGAAAAAAAATGCATTATTATTTACAAGTCACCATAATGTTTACTCAAATGATGTACTTTGGATAAAACAAAGCAAACACTACCTTCCTTCCAGGTTTCCTTACCTTCTTGATAGCTATCACTTCTGGCACTCTGGGAAAGGATCTGATTCCCCATAACAATTAGGCTGTATCACGTCCCCACTGTTGTTAGAGCACAGGTGTCTAACCTTTGCAATCAGTGGAATAATGTTCCCTTTAGGCCTTTCAAAGCCACTACATTTAAAGCATTGAAGTATCTGTATATTGATTAGAATATACTGTAATCAATATTCCACTCTGTTCATACACAGTCTGGAAGATCCTCCACAATGCCATTTTCTCATTGTTTTTTTATTGTTATGGATTTTTTCTCTAGTTAAATTCCTGTTTACAAAGATCTTTTTTTTTCTTTGCAGCTACTGAGAACTTTAATCTCTTTTAGTTTTCTTTCTCTCACTCTTTTCTAACATTTTGCCAATGAATTCAATGATGATGATATCAATTAACAATACTCAATTTTACTGAATTGCTCCATTTATTTCCATGGAGAATCATAACAAATTGTCGCTTTCCTCTGATATTTTCTTTGCTCCTGCAGTCTCTCTCTCCTGCAAAGAGGATAACAGACAGAAAAATAAAGATTAGCCATAGCTTGGTCAGGGAGTATACGTAGCCCTTTCAAGTCCTTAATCAGTGGATGTCAGCAAGCTGAGCAAATCTGGTCATCTGCCCAGACCTGAAGGAGTATATGTGCATTGTACATTTCTGACCTGATCTCTCTGGACAGGGGAAGGTTCCTTCCCATTCTGTTTTTCTGAGACAAAAGTAACAAGTAGTGAAAACCATTGTTATTTTATATTTGCTCTGTAAAAATGCAGAAATATATTCTTATCTGTTTGCATCCGCATTATTTTCAGATTAGTATAAATGTAGTTACATTAATATATTGAAAGCAATATGAAATAGCTAAGAAACACAAGTGATCAATGAATTTGTTGTTTATGCCCTGACTCCCACTGCATGCTTAATTCCAAATGATTTCAATGTTGTTACTGTGTTTAGAGGTTCCTCTTTGTAGTTCACTAAGGTATGCAAAATAAAGTAGGCTTTCGTTTCCTTCGATCAAGGCAGGAATCCTAATTTTCCTGTGTGAAAAGCATTTAATTAAATGAGTTGATCTGACAAGAACTGAATGAACTCTTTCAGCTCACTTTCCTTGACTGAAAATGAGCTCTAAAAATTACTGTTGCTTTCCGTTTGTAAGTGTTTGGGGGTTTACATGATTATTCCTCTTCCATGTGAATTAATTAATTATGATATCACATACAACTGTTTGATTCCTTGTGAGCTTTATTTTCTAATTCTTTATTGTTACTGATACTACTGAGTATTAGGAAGTTGTGCATATTCATTATTCAAAATAATTGCATTCTGTATAAAAATATATGTTTACTGAATAGGTAACTTGTAAAGGGAACTCCTGTTTCTCAACTTGTCTGGCTCTACTACAGAGTGCTGAATTACTCCCCAGTTTGGTTGGTTACCTCGTTATCTGCATCTCTAGCAGTATGTTCGTTGAATTGAGAATTCAGTTGGGAATTGAGGTTGGCCACAATTCTGTATCCCTGGCATCTGGTAAAGTTTGCTAACAGTATACCAGCATGCAATGATGCATTTCTCATGAAAATCCAGTACAGGCCTTCAAAAATTAAGAGGACCCATAGGTTTTGTCAAGGAACAAGGCTTTTATGAGTGCAGCTTGAACACAGCTGTGTCTTTTCCAAGACGTGGCCAAAAGACAAAATGCAACATGAGATTTTTATACATTCCAAGGCCCATCTGCCATGAAAAAACAAATCTTTGTGACTGCAAGTTTTTTAAAGAAAAAGAAAAAATAGAAAAAGAAAGGAGAAGAAGAAGCAGGAGCACAAGAAAAGGCAACAAAAGGGAAAAATACAGGGGAGAAAGAAAAACATAAATCCATTCTTTTGTTGTTCTTCCAGCAGCATCTGTGAGCAATTGTCACAGTTACTAGTCGAACTGTATTTGACTTGTTGCCAACATGAATTTTCGAAAAACCAAATGTAAACAAACTCTGCAAGTGCTTCCTCATTTGCCAAGCCAGTAATTATTTACTTTGTTTGGGCCTAGCATTACTGTCAGTTCAGCTTTGCAGACTATAATATGTTTGCTAATGAAACCATGAGGTCTACAGCTATGTATTAACCTTGTCACCCTTCAATTCTGAGCTCAATAAAGTTGCACCATGGTTTTGTAAACTAGAGTTGAATGATAGGCAAATGATTAATTATATTTTCTGTTTTCCTTTATCTAAGTAAATTGTTCATCTTTTTAAATTTGCCTTGCATTTAAGGTTAACTCACTGAATCTGCAGCACTGGGAGATATATCATTTAGGATGGCCATAATTACCATCCGTATCAGAAAGCTGGCAAACGTTTGTATTTGACTTGGTAAGTCAAAAAATGATTTCTCAATCGTAACTCAAAAATGGTAAAAGAACAATAAGAATATTTGCATTTAATGCTTATGTGCTACATTTTATCCTGTACCTGAAGGCTGCGCACAGATTATGCTTTGTTGTTGGGTATATTTTAGACCACAGGTCCACTAGTTCTGTAATGGGAAACAAATGTGGTATCAAGGAGGAGGATAACTTACCATTTCAGTACGTATCACTTTGAACACAATTACCTTTACTTAACATAAACAAGTGTGGCTATGAAGGGCAGCAACAAACCCTTTACCTCATTTGGCCAAATCGCTGGAACAGAAGACAGTCAGGAGGCATGTGATGCGTGCAGAGATTTTGTGACTCTGATTTGTCGTTTAGACTCATTTTTGCACCCTTAGATTTTATAGTCACATGTTTCTTGCTGTATCCAATGCCAAATTAAGGCTACATAGCCTGTCTAACTTAGTATACACTGCTTTTAACAGCCTGGTGGCATTCTGACAGCAGTTGGACTGTGACATAATGTAAACTAGAATGAGCCNACCTGGTGGCATTCTGACAGCAGTTGGAGGTTAGTGTGACATAATGTAAACTAGAATGAGCCTCTTTTCCTGGAAGGAATTTCATTCATCCTTGAAGGAGTGATGATATGATAAGAAATTACTGGTGATATGCACCAACTTCATACTACAAAAAGACTTCCTTTGTATGAATGATCCTAGTGGAGTTAGGTTATCCTTCCCTATTTTGTTCACCAGATAATTTTGGTTGAAATTTGAAGATGAAATCTCCTGCTGCTGCTTATGCATTCAAAAGCTAGACAACATAAAAAGCTGTTAAGAAAATCTGGTACATAATTTCTGTTTCAAGATGAGTTTTTAACTTCTTACCAGAAATGTTGCACAGACCCATAGAGCCTTTGCTAATAGAAAACCATCTGATTTTGCTTAGGACATTTTTGCACAGTAAACATAATGGAGTAAATGTGACTTTAAACTACAAGGATATCATGTGATTACAACCGTGTGACCAAGCCAAAATAATGACTTGAAATGTATGACATAATGAGGCCGAAGCCTAAACAAAATTCTTGTTTCAGTGATGGTATATGATTGCTTCAGGCCAGCAAATTTGTTTTGAGGAATCCTTGAGGAAGATCATGTCAATGTGGATTCATTGGAGTTGGCCACATATGTGAGACTCTAAAAGAGGTTAAAAGGGCTAGAGATAGCTTCTTGTTTACTTAGTCCTCAGTTGCCAGAATGGTTTCTTGCAACAACATGTGCCCGAGAAACAGAAAGTATTTTTGTGCTAAGGACTAGACAAATATTCTTACAATGCCTGGCTGAATTTACTATTTCTTCCTCACAGCTTCACTTGTCCAGAACCAAAGATTTTAGGTTGTATTACCAATTCCAATGGATGTTTAAGTAATGTTGAAATATAATGCACAAACAAGCATTGATCATTGGGAAAACTCCTGACTAGCTTTAAATCCTCATGGTTTCTGTTCTGGAATGGAGTAGTCTATAGCTCTGCCTGACATTTTTCTCTAAGTCCTGCTCTTATTGCAAGGAAAATTGCTTCTCACTGATGAACAAAGTAAGCAAATTGTGTTTTGTAAATTTCATTTAAAAGAAGTTATACTTGGAAGGAAGGTTAATATAAATGATTTGAAACTTTTTTTTTGTAAGTGTCATAGAGTTTTGTCTCATGCCTTCACAAGCATTTCATGGGATTCTTTTGAAGATATTTTGGCACATAAACTAAAGTTTTTCACTTGAGTCATACAAAAAAATCCTTCTCTGAAACACAAGTGTACACAAATTGTTGGCAGAGGCTAAATTGTGGATAATTGGATTGAGCTATGAGCTTAAAGATGAAGGGGACAAAAGCATGTCCCAGAGCTGCATTTGATATTCTTAGAGTCTTATCTGGGGATGTTTTACACCAGGCTTGAAGACTGTATTTGTTCATAGTGATTTGTACAATCTACAGTGACATTGTATTTGAGCTGGAATCATACAGACAAACCATAACATGCATTTAGCTCTTTCTGTTTTGGTTTTTATGAGATATCACAGCAAAACCCTCTGTAGAAGGCTGCTTAAGAGACATGGATTTAATGTATAATGTTGAGATGAATACTGTAATAGGTGATGATAAGGGTCTACAGTGAAATGCAATGGTAATTTTGTATCAGAGGTAGCTTACAGAACAGATCTGTTAAAAATTAGGTATTTTACAGGCTACTGTAAGCAGAACTTTTAACTTGTGTCTTTATATATATATATATATATATATATATATATATATATATATGTAAAATACTTTAGTCTGCATAATTTATCAAATAAATTTGTAAATTCCTTAAGGACATATGATTATTTTTCAAAGCATATTTATTTGCAAATGAGAGAGCTATAAAGTAAACGAAGGCTTCTCCTAATTACTTGTAGTTAGTATTTTGAAAATGACAACATTGGAGATTGAGACACACTATTTTATAAATTACTGCACTTTATTGACACAGTGAACAAAGTAGCATGGAAGAGAATTTCTCTCCATGAATATTTCCAATTGTAAAATGCCTCTAAAAGTTCCCTTCTCCCCAATATTTCTGTTAAATTAATCTCTAAAATAGTCAAACAAGATTACTTATACAGTGATATATGCTTCAGGTAGTTGACCAGTCTTCTCTTTGAAGTCACTAGTATAAAATGCCATGAGGCAAAATTAGACCCCATGACTATTAAGTATCTTGTATCTATTGGTCAACAAAATGTAGCAGTTATATGTTTTGTCCTGATTGCTTTATTTGTTTTCCCAACATAGCATTTTTGGAGACAGTTGGAGCAAATGCTGTGAACAATAGGAAGTTCTTCATATTACACATATTTCTTCAAACTAAGGTGAATTTTATTGATATATTTTTGGATTAAATTCTCTGTCAAAAGGTAGATACGTGCATGATAAAATATACGCTTTAACATGATTTCATTTATTCTCAAATAATAGAAGATTTAACTACATAAAATGGCATTAAATTCTGAGGAGCTTACATGGTTCAGAGGGCATAAAAGTCTTAAATTAGGGATCTTTAAGTGCAAAATATTTAGCTGCCCTCACCAAGACTAACCAATGGTACCATACTAGCTAAAAAATTAGGCTAAATTAGACATTAAACTGAGAGGGGACCATTTTCTACAAGATAGTGTTAATAAGAGTTATATACAAAATGACAAAGGTGGAAAGATATTAATTCACCCTACAGTGATTTTTTTTCGTAGCTTACTTTTTAACTGATCAAATGCTGCATTACAAATCCAAGTTAAAATGCCTATTTATCTTTAAGCTCTGAATGGAACGTCAAAGTGCTGCAGTTACTGTTCCAAACACAAAATATAATTAAAAACATGAGCATCTGCTGGACAGGTTCCCACTGTGGCAAGAACAGATTAGCATATATAGCAAAAGATAGCCCCTCTCCAAGAGGTTTATAGCCTAAGAAGATGATGCTGACAAACGGGAAAAAGGGGGTAGTATGACTCACATAATAAAGATCTGAGGCAGCTATGTTCAAAACACTGTGGTGAAAGTGATTGATGTAAAGCATTTCAGTCACTGGGATAGCTCTCAGGGACTTGATTGTCAGGCATCAGTGTAATATTAAGCCTGATGATATCAGGAAGCTCAAGTTGAACACTCAAACCCCACTAATTGCTTTTGAAAATGTTGATTTTTGCAACTTTCCTGATAAAATAAATAAATAAATAAATAAATAAAAACACTGTGGCAAAGCTCAAAACTGGTTCCTATTATTCCTTACCCTAAAATGACCACGTACTTATTCTCTATGTTGATTCTCCCCTACTAAACTGGGAATTGTGTAAGAGAAGTAATACAGTCAGTATTGCTTTCGTTCTGCGTTATCAGTTGCACTTTTTCTTGTTTGGAATTCAATAAATTATGCACTAGTATAATGTCATTTAATAATAATTTTTATCACTCTCTCACCAGTGTTAAAGCTATTCAAAAGTGGAGTAGTCACTTTTCCCTAGCTGGGCTGTGTACTGTATAGCTGTGTGTGCATATTAAATGTAATTGTGGTTTAAATTGCATGTGTTTGAGAATGTGATCAGCATGGAAATAGGATTTTTGAATAATAATCCTTCCTTGTGTTTTTAAATATCAGAGTCAACAATGAAACACAGTTTTTCCATATTTGTATAAAGTAGAACTTTTCTATTTATGACCTGATCAGACAGGAATGTCTACAGACTAGAAAAATTATTTTCATAGGAAGCTAGTTTTGGCAATAACACAAAAATTGCTGGATCACAGTGTTCAGTTGCAAGATTATGAAACATACTTTGATTTCTTATAAAATTCAGAAGTGAAGGAAAAGGCAGACTGAGGCATATTTAGTATCTATTTTGAATCCAGAAACTGTACTGTGTTCACAGATGGGACCAGTAATCACTATCCTTGAAGATATTGAGTTGCATTTATCTGCACTAAAATATAAGAAGTGCATTTGTTTAAAAAGTAAGGTTTAATAGAAAAATGCAGAGACAGCATAGCAACTCAATAGCAATTCCAACTTACAGTTAAAAAACTAAGACATTAGAGAAATAGATTTTAACGCTGGCAAAATTTCAAAGTCTAAAGGTTTGGGAAAGCATCAGAAAGATAGGATGTTTTTTATTAAATTCTAACCTGATTCAACACTTTTTATGATCAAGGTTGCTTGGATGACTTTCTGCATCATGTATTGTTTCAAGAATATTCATAGAATCACAGAATCACAAAATGCTGAGGTTGGAAGGGACCTCCAGAGATCATCTAGTCCAACACCCTGCTCAAAAATGGACGCCTAGAGCACATTGACAGGACGGCATCCAGGCAGATTTTAAAGATCTCCAAAGGAGGAGCCACCACAACCTCTCTGGAAGACTATTCCAGTGCTCTCTCACCCTTCCTCATATGCAGATGAAACTTTGTGTTCTGCAGTTTGTGCCCTTTGCTATGCCCTTTATAGCCGCACTCCCTCTGGGGGTCTAGGCTTCCTACCTCTCATAACTCTAACCCTATCCCTAACCCTCGCCCTAAGCCTGAGGTCACCAGGCCTAATGCTAGCTAAATGGCAAATAAGGTCTAGCACCAGTCTGGATATAGCACTGCATTTCCTTTGGCTTGACCTTTCTAGCCCCACTCCCCATTGGGCTCCAAGCCTTCTCTCTCACTTAACCCTAACCCTGGCCATGACCCTCTTCATCCCAGATAAGTTCTTGATTCAAATCTAGAATGTTCTGGAAGTCTGTATTTTTTATGATAATGTCAATAGTAAAAATAGAATAAATTTTATAGCATTATCAGTAACAGCACAGGGAAGTCTCAAAATCTATAGGGAAAACTGTTTCTTTTTGCAATTATCTCATTAAAAATATGAGAAAATAGAGTGATGTATATCAGATGAATTGGGACTTTCTCTACAGGCTTACTCTAACTTGTACATTTTTATATATACTTTTATATATATATATTTAATGTGTATATCTATGTGTTTTTTATATTTGGAGATGATGGGTTGGATTACTCATCATTTGGGAGTATCCAGTGCCCGAGTGGAACAGAGCTGTTGCAGAAACTTTCTCTTTTCCATATCTATATGGGGCAAGGGCAACCAGCAAACAGCAGTGAATAAACTGCATGGCATAAAGGTAGTTAACTAGTGCTTTCCTTCTTCTGCTGAGATCTTTGAGGACACTCCTCTGGATGCATCCCCTTTGAGAACTGGGATCTGCACAGCCATGCTCTATTGCTGACATAACCCATTCCAAAATGACTGTTAGGAAGCACCACAGTTTCAAGTGTTTCTTGGACTTTGCTGATGCCAGCTGCCTGAAGGGACTGGGCCATCTCCTGGACTAAAATGTGCAACGTGCTGTTGTAGGTACTTATCATTCACCTCACTCTGCTTGGAAACTGCTTTGATGCCATTTGCACCTTTGGAGTTCAGCCATAGCTCTGAAGGACTGGAAATGCACACTGATTTAGCTGTGCGTGTTCTGCCTCAATCTGCTGCTGTGTGATAGGTATTTGCAGGCAGCTCAGCTCATACAACCTAAGCTGCATCCTACTTGCAGAAAGTAAGACCTGTGCAATAAAATGACATGTGATACCTAGGCATATGCCAATTTGCCTACATGGAATTTATCACATGTTTTATTGAATGAAAAGTTTTAAATAAGAAAATTATTTTCACAAGGAAATGGCTTTAAGAGCTTATTATATTTGTTCTTGATATTTGTCAATTTTTTTTTTGTACTTTTAAGTAACCCATTTATTTGTGAGTTCAAGGAGGTGTACTTTTTTGCATGTGTGCTATAAACTAGCGCATTTGCTCAGCTCTTGTTCTGAACTCAGAAGGAAAAGGGAAATTGTTCCTGATGCTTAGAATCTGTTAGTTTTATGAAACATGAGGAACTTTCAGTACTTCTTTATTGTGTACTGACTTTACTGGGTTGAGGTAAGCATAAAGAGCGTGGAGAAACTTTTATACCAAGTGAAAAGTGATGTGCCCCTTGTATCTTTGGAATATTACTTGAACCTGAAGAGAAATGACAGGTGCTAAAGAAATTGAGAAATACCTCAGAGACATTCTCATAACGAGCAGGACTTTTCTGGAATGTTAACTACAGGGTGTAAGTGCCTCCCGCTGAAGTCCACAGGAGAGCTTTTTCCACTATCTTCCTAGGTTCAGAGTTCAGACCAACAATGAAGACATTTGAAAAGATTCCCAGGATTTCTTGATGGCCAAAAAGAAGTCTGAACGCCTCACAAGAGAGGCTGTTCTTCAGAGGTTTCCTGATCAATATTGCAGATCCAGAAGTCTTGCAGATCAGATAAGCTAGGATTCAAATGTTTGAGAGATTGTTCATAGCCTTGGAAGCTTTTGCATTTCTACTACTATTAGTTACAGAGCTATTTCTATTGCATATACACATTTGGATACTGTTCTGTTGAGTATAATTTGATTTGCTGCACATGAAAATTACTTAAAGAATTCTTAAAGAATTACTTTTTAGCAAGTCTTTTGTCCTTCATTTTTTTTCTTCCTTTTACGTAAAGTTTATTCCTTTAGTGGACTGACTTTTGTATCTGTTATCAATTTCCTCTATTTCTTTCATTTTCAATTTGCGGCACAGTACACATAAACTTTTAAGAGGTCTGTTCCAGTTCTTGAAAATTGTTTGGAGTGTATTCATTGTGTAAAAACACTTATACAGTGTAATCTGGATGCTGCTATGTCTTTTTTTTTAAATTATATATTTATATAACTGGACACACGGGAAATTA
Organism: Crypturellus undulatus; assembly: GCA_013389825.1. Classification (NCBI taxonomy): domain Eukaryota; kingdom Metazoa; phylum Chordata; class Aves; order Tinamiformes; family Tinamidae; genus Crypturellus; species Crypturellus undulatus. The sequence goes on from VWPW01021686.1 coordinate 1,529,267, forward strand.
CTTGAACTTCTTCATTGCTTTGTTCTCTTATCTAGTTCCACAGCAGTCTTTTCATGCATGTGCCTAAACTTGTGCTAAATTAAACACCAGATCCAGTATGTTCTTCCAGAAGGTATTCTTTTCCTCACAGGTCTCTCTTCCATTGATGTTTGGTTATGCTTTCTGTTCATGGAAATGGTCATTTCAAGCTGATCTCCTTCTTGAACATCATTCTATTCCTTGCCATGTGGCAGAGGACGTTTCAGAATGGAAAGAAAGAATAAGTGACCCAGAAATGGCTTCAGAAGCAAACAGATTATCTTTTGCTGTATTGACTCCAGTCTCAATCTCTTCTTTTTCTGTGCAAAGGCTGTGGCATAGGCCTCAGAAAAGTCCTCGTCCAACCTCATGCTTTCCTTAGCGCACTTTATCTGTCCTAACTCATCACCATGTGCTAGGTCTGTCTGAAGGAAGGACCAGGGTCCTGGTTGGTTGGTCAGAGCAATGAGAGGAGCATGATGCTCCTTCAGGCTAACAGCTGAGTGAATAACTAGCTCTAAATAACTTTTCTGAATTACTTTTGGCTCGGTACATTGGTTGCTAAGGGCAGATCAAATAAACAGGCCCCTGACTCCAATTAGAATCGGTGGTTTAAAGTTCCTGTATAATACCAAATCTGATTTCAAGAAAAAAACCCTGTCCAGCTATCTGAGTACAGAATTCTCTGGAAAGCACATGGTTTTCATTTTTTCTCTGAAGTTACATTAATTTTAATCCTTTGACCATTCTTTTCTTTTTTACAGCTAAAGTTATACAAGCAGCGTAAACCAGTTTTAGATGGGGCTGTTGCCAAGTGCTGTCCTCCCCAGTCCTGGCTGTACATTACTCTCTTTTGCTCTCTGCTGCTTGTGTGGCCACTCAGCTGATGAAAATGAATTTAGTAAAATAAGTGACCTATTTTTGGCCAATCAAATCATCGACTGGCACAAAACTGATGCAGAAATGTTCATTTGAAGTTATGAGGAGGTAAAGACTATTTCTTTGCAGCCTTAGAAGGACTTAAATGCTGCTGTGAAATTGCACCCTATGTTTTTATTTAGTAATATTTTTATTTTTCTTTAGTAAAAAGAAAACAATTTTCTTTTAAGTCATTTGAAAGAAAACTTTACTTCTGATTTATCTCATTCAATGGTGATTTCATTGAACTCCATTTCTCTCCTCATTGCACTAAGCTGTGTGTTTTCATTGCTCTTAAAATCACCAGTGTCTATCTTGCTAGTTAAAATTATCTTTTGTAGACCTGCACAACACCAAAGAAGCAGTTATAGTACAGCACATCTAAGTAAAAATACGTGCTGTACTCTGCAGCTCTATTCGTGGTGTAAATTGGGTGCATCCTTAAATCTGTTAGATACCTTGTGCAGATTGTTAAGGTAAAGATTTTGTTGTCATGGTGCCAAAACATGCCCTGGGGATTCAGGCTTACTGAAAGCAAGTTATATTGCATGTTTCAGCCCCCAAAATGAATTTGTGCCACAAAAAACAACATGGGACTTTTCTCCACATCCTCCTCTCAACCACATAATCTGGAAGAAAGCTAGTGCAAGCACTTCCATATGGGAAAAAGATAGCTGCAGCCAAAACAAGTTGTTCAGCTTATTAGAATCAGTATGAATAAGTTCATTGAAAACTTGGCATGCCTGAATGTTATTTTCTAAAGAAACGATTAAATGTTGATCATATTTCTCATTTAAATGAGATTTTGAACAAATGACAAAATATTTTGTGTACGGGGCAATAAATATTTTTGCTATGTGAAAATTTAGATTGTTGTGATAATTTGCAACTTGGTGAATGGCAACATTCTAAAGCTAGCAAAAGCCAGAAGAAAAAAAGAAGCAAAATATCCCAAACTCCAGCTTAGAGCTTTACTTTGCAGAGAAAGGTTTATACATTGGGTAATTAGGTTTGCAGTTTATTGTTAAAGAACAAAAGATTTAACAAAGTTCTAGGATTAATACATAAATTAGTTGCCTATAAGCTGTGTGTTAGGCAGCACACGCAGTCTATACCCATGGCTGTCTAGAGTGCAGACCTGTGAGATGCCTTCATTTCCCACATGCTAAAGGTGCATTGCATCTTACAGGACTGGCAGATTCAAACTGCAAAGCCAAGCAGCAGTTGTGCCCTATATGAAAAAGAGCTGTATTTTAATTACAGTTGAATTAGATCTGTGCATAGGCCTTCCACCTATGCATCCAGGGCCTTGAAGCTGGGAGCTGTGGATGGGTTCCCCTTCATATGGACTCTATTCATTTTGTGTCCCAGTTCAGTCCTATGGAATGACAGTGTCAGTTTGTAAAGTACTATCCTGTTCTCATCTAAATATCTTCCACGTACAAAGGCAAGTGCATTTTTTTTTTTTTTTTTTTAATTTTGTCTCTTATTTCTTTGCCATCACTTGCTAAATGAATTCTTCATTTCTTAGCTTTAACTATTTAACTATTTTGGAAGTTACTGGTTACTAAGGTAACAGCCTAGGATCACATCCTTAGGTAATATAAAGCTATTTGTGTGAAGGAACAGGACCAGTGCACACTAGCTGAAGAGCAAGACACTGGTATGTGAACTGCCTCTGGATCAGAGAATTTCTAATGAATTTTAAGCCAGGGATTGATTTTGAAAGCATTTATTATGAGTAGATCTTGGCCAGCCACAATCTACTAGAAAATAGCAATGTTTGTGACTACCTGATTCTTATTCAAGTTACTTACTGCAGCTCTTCTATCATGTCAGAACAGACTTTCCATTAGATGATCCAGGGCTTTCTGTCTGGCAAAGTCTATTTCAGTGTGTTAGCAAAAAGTTACTGGCACAGGCAATATCAGTAAATGCACATTTTCTCTTTGCACAACTTGTTTTTAGCTTAAGACTACCAGGCCCTCAATAACTGCCAGCTACCTAAACAACACTTCCACTCTGCCATTAAGGGTAATTATGGCAGCGCTGCACAATACGACTAATTTTGCCTGGCTATAAAGTGTTTTCATGGTACGCAATTTCCCTGATATTTTGACAACCCAGACTTATGTATTTATAAATATTTGTGGTTGCTAAGCTACCAAATATATTTATTTTAGACCTTGTACTATGTCATTTTGAGGCAGAATAAGTTGCTTTTTAGACCTCACGGTGAGAGAGGTCTACAGATTAATGTATGCTTTTCTGTCGTTTCCAATGCAAGTCGTTCATGGAATACAGGATGCTGAGCAAAATGTGGCCTATTTTCCTACGGTGTAGTCCCTCTCCTTTTCTCTGCTTTCCCTAACACATGGTTTGTTTTATGTAATAGAATCAAGTAGCCTGTAGTTTCTCATACAGAACTAAATTGTGCAAACTAAGAAGTGAATGGTCTCGTCTTAGAAAGGCACTGGGGAGAGGATAGCTAACCAGCGGTGAGTACTGGGAGCTGCACTGCTGAGATGTTCCTGAGGATACTCTCTCCCCGCTCTGTTTAGTCCTCAGCGAATCACCCGAGCTCTCTGAGCTCTGCTGCTGCTGCTCTTCTGGGAGTTTTTACTGCCAAGTGCCGAGGAACGGTCAGGGCAGGGCTGTGGGGAAAGTTTGCTCTCAACACGCTAGACAGTGGCTGATTGAGCCTCTTTTTTATGAAGCAGACAGTAGACATGAACTCATTGCTTCTTCCTCTCTCCTTTTCAGCTCTTTGCACTCCTCTGGCAGCTCAAGCGCTTGTAAAAACTGCCAGTCTTCTCCAGCCAAGTAGTCTCCCAATTTGGAATCTTCTTTGGCATTGAATCAGCCCAACCAATTCCTACAGCTTCAGCCAGAGGGCTGAGGAAGAGGCACCACGCCACAGGACAGACGCCTTCTGGCACCTCACGGAATACGACCGTTGCTGGGCCATAACCTCCTGGCATCGTGATGGGCTGCCGCGGCGCTCACCGGGGAGGGAATGCCCTTAGTGAGCTGTGTTCAAGCTGGTGCGTGCACTCTGGGTTTGCATTACAAATGCGTGCAAGATCTTCGCACAGAGAGAGGCCTCATTTGACTCTGTTCCCACTTACTCCTTTTTAGGGTGTATCTTGTTTGCTAACAAGAGCTGCAGCATACCATGCCGATTTGTTATCTCTGGCCACTATATAAGGAATTACTTTGAGACAAAAGGAATCACGATCTGGAAAAGTATTTTGGACACATTTTGCTATGCTATCACAGCAGCTAGTGCCTTGAAATCCTTTCCTGTGACCACTGCTCTTAGGTGTTATATTACACAGATCACAAATAAAAAGTGTTAGTAGCAGTTAAAGATAGCACTTACCACAACTTATCAGTAATGTCAGGAAAGGATTAAAAATATTACATTAAATTAAACATTAAAATGTTTTATACTTAATATCATACTGCTTGCTCTGCCTCCTGCAACACTTAGAAAGGAGCCAACACCTTTCCTCTTTTTCAAGCTGTCACGCTCTCTGCTCCTCCCCTAACCTGAAGCCCCCAGAAGCCCCAAGTGTTTTGCTTCTGCTGTCTGCCTGTGCTACAAGGTGCTTTTAAGTGGAAAGAGTAAGACCTTTTGCTGCTGAAATGTGGCAGAGTAGTGAACTGCACTTGAAAACACTTTAACTGTGAATGAGGTAGTTCGCCAAGTGTGTCCTGACACAGCCTTTCCCTGCCATTTTAAAGAATGGGTTTATGAATTCCTGCCACTTTTGTGCCTGCCCGTGTAGTTTAAATAAGAAGAGATGGCATCCTTCCTGTCCCTCTCAGGCTGCTCTCTGAGTTAGGAGGAGGATAAAGATAAATGCAGGCAGTAAAACATTTGGTCACAGGCTTAGCTGGGGATTGGAGCAAATCAGATGCTCCAAACACACAAGAGAAATAAGTTCTTGGCTGCATTAAAGCAGCTAGTGAGAAATCCAACAGATCCTGGGGGCAAGCCGCATATCACATCTGGCTAAAATTCAGGAACTGGCAGAGTTTCACTGCTTTGGGAAATTTAAAGTGAATGTGAAGTTCAACTTCATCAACAATTTTAGTTACTGCTTGGGAAATGGAAATAGTACAGATGTCAAGCATTTACAGTCCTGTACCAAAACTTGTAAATCAAGAAGAAAAGCACTGCAAGTTTTCACTGAGTATTTGGTTTCATTGCAGTCTATTTCTGGATCTCTTCAGTTTTATCCTAAAAATAGTTAAGGAATAAGTAGTTCCTATAATATAAATAGTAAATATTCCTACATCAGATTCATCACAATAGTGTTTTAAAATACATATAAGATTGTGAGATTGGTAATTTAAATGTTATCTTAAAAAAAGTGGGTTTATGATTTATGCGTTTTTTTTTAATTAAGCATCCAGCAAGACTATTTTATATATGGAATTTAAAAATTCTCACATAATAAAAAATGGCTTTGTCAGCTTTGTCAGAACCCATTAATCTTAGTAAGTTTTACGGAATCAGAGAGAAAATACATAGTAGAGAAGTAGTAGTTTGCTTGCAATATTCAATTTACACATATAAAGTGTTCCATTTATACATATGTACAAGCATTCTTATTTGCTACCTTATGTGATGAAGGCTGGAATAAACTACTTTTATGCCTTGGTTCCAAATTCTTTTCACTGGCCATTCAGGTTTAACTGATAACACTTTCTATTGACCAGGTACTGGCATCCTGGAGTCCTCTGCATGTGTATTTTTGGTTGAATGAGTATCAACAGATTTCTTTGATCGGATAAGCATCATCTTTCTGCACTGCTAAGCAGATGGTAAAATTCACATTTCAGGGTGAAGATTCAATATAATTTTGAAAAAAAAAAAAAAGATACGTAACTCAATAGGAAAACCATAGAAATTCTGACCTGAATTTCCTTCAAAACTTTCCACTAGTAATGTTTTTCAAGACCGTTTCCAAAGGTCTCAGTGATCTCCACTGCTAAAGGTAAAGGTTTTAGGAGAATGGTAGTCCCATTATTATTGTTTCTTTCTGTAGCAAAATAGCTAATGCTGTGATGTCAACCAGCAGTGACAGAGTTTGTTTCTGAGGGATCTCTTAGAACTTCCCCTTATTTTTGACTCTAGTATGAAACAGAAGGGATTGCCATTGAGCAGACGGAGAGGTTGTCACAGTGTACACTTATATGTAAAGTGCATTTTTAAATATGTAAGGTGTGCATGTGCATCTAAGAGGTATCCTCTTGTGATAACAGATCAGGACACAAGTTTGAATCTGTATCTGATTAACTCTTAGAACTTGAACTACATTTATTGGCATATGTCTCTATCCTGATGACATATCCTATCTTTTAAAATGTAACTAGCTGAGATACAGCAACTGAGTATTCTCGTAGCAAACATGCTGTTTCTTTAACTATACTGAATGAGCATAGTAAAATCCATAGATATTTTAATAACCAGAAAACCTTCCTTAAATGTATTCCTGGAATTAATAGTGATTTTTTCTCTTCAACAGAAGTATCCCGAAATGTCTGATTATAGGAAAGCGTTTTAGGAAATCTATATAAATGAACAGAGATGATCAAATGTGTATTCCATTAGAAAAATACCATATGGCTAGGCATTTACTGTGTTACAAAATGAGAAACTGAAGGGGAGAGGGCCTGTATTTCCCTTGATGCTTATGTGCAGCTCCCATTAAAATTAATGATTAGCATACCCTACAAACAGATAGCATTTCATGTTTGGGACCGCATCCTGGTTTCATACTCTTTAGAGATACTTCATTTAAAGAGTAACACATAATGTCTCATACTGTATTACTTCCCAAAATCTATTAAAAATGTTGAGGAGGTTTTTCCTCTTGGAATTTGCAAATTAATTTAGTTCTAAGAATATCACAGTTAAGGTAACAGTGCATTCCTGTCTGCCTCAGTTTTTTTTCCATTTGTCAGATCTGGTCACAGCATGCTTTGCTTTAATTGGCAAGTTACCAGTAGTAAATTACTTGTGTCATTTGTTAAATTAAGGGTTTTATAAGAGACCTTGCTTTATTTTATTGGTGAAATCTTCCTTAGTCACTGAGTCCAATGTCAAGTCCCATTACCATGTTGTCCCTACGAACCAGAGACACTCACACTTCCTATAGCAAAATAGGAAAATATATATGCTATTTTAATATTATAGAGAGTGGTTCTGGTTCAGTGAGACCTCTAAGCATATCTGTATGTTTAGACATGTGAAAATTATGCATGCCTTCACTGAACAGAGTTGCACCGCCTATATTGTCCTGGAAATCCTCGGAATGCAAAGGAGACAGATTGTGATGGAAAATAATTATAATTAATGATAAAAAAAATCCTGTTCATTTTTTGTGCTTCCATGATACTACCAATGACCTCCTGTTAGGATGCATACCATGCACTGAATTGCAGTATTCCAGGCACTGTGCGGCCTTTGATGACAGAAGGCTGTAAGATAAGGAAGTAAACGCCTGCACACGGTGCACATCTTTTCATCGGCATGCGGTGAAAAATGTCAGATAAGGTGCAGTCATGAGAGAGCTGATTAAGGAAAGAAAAATACGCCCTTTCTTCCAGTTTTATGTACAAACTATCCTCTGTCCTTTATATAGGCCTTGTCCTGAAAAGACTTGACTTATCTATGTGGAAAACTATTCTCTTGTGATTATTCGCATTCCAGTCAGCTGGACTATTTAACTGAGTGTATTTTTCTGAAACAATTTTCACAAACAGCAAGTAGCTGCCATAATGTTGATCATCCCATGAATAAATGTACAAAATGTGAAAAGCTGTACAGGGGACAAACATGTTCAGTATCATAGGAGTAGCTGTCAATTTTTCATGTATGCTATGCATATGCAGTGTATGAAATAGCCTTTTTTAAAAAAAACACCCTGAAACAAAGTGTCAGTGAGTCTCAGCTGTCGGAGTGAGAAATATTTTGTGACTAATGCACTTCCTTGAGTTGTATTATACATGTTTTCATGAGTAGAACCAAATTGCCATGAACAGAAACTAAAACCTGGGAAACAACCTGCTGCTGCAGTGTGGAGGCAAATGAGAAGAAAAGAACAACAAAAATATATTTTTAGACAGATACGAGGCCTGTTGCGGGAAGGAGCAGATTTTAACAATTGCATGTAGTAAGAGCACCCATAGCTGTGATCCTGCAGCATAACGTGCTTTTAAAACTCATTTTTAGATGCAGTGTTTCTGTTGGCACAGTTTCTCAAATTTCAAATGTTATCAAACATTTGTGCATTTAATTTGACCTAACTGATTGCTTAGTTTGTCAGAAGAAGACACTTAAAAGTAGAAAACTAGAGAATTTCAAAGTATTCCAGCATCTGTGTGTCAATAAGCATGGGATGCAAAGAGTGTGTCCCTTTTCCTTATTTGAGGGGAAAGGAAGGAAAGGGAAATGCTTACAATATCCTGCTGAAATAACAGTATTTTTGAAATAGAAGCTTTGTGATTAATTAAAGCAAGATCAAAGAAAAAATATACTTAAACTGCTCTGAAATCTGAAATGTTTTGTCACTCATCTGTTTTCTTATTATACCAACTAATCTGGAAATACTTTATGTTTTGTTACAGTATCATTTGAGGGAGCAAAAAAAAGATCCTCTTTCTTCATTTAGCTTTTCAAACTCATCTCCTAAAAGTCTGATTCTTTGAATAACATCAGTAATATAACTTCTCTTTACAATTCTGATCTTTCAAACAGATTTTAAATACTTGGTTGGGTCTGTATATAAATGTAAATCTGATTAATATCTGTACAACTTGGCCTTTAGTGTCAGATGGTATTTTCCTTATTTCACAGCTACCATTGCAGAGATAACATTATGCATAAAATTATAGGGAAGTATTAGTATATACTTTGAATAGAAAGACATTACCAATTTTGGATAGAAACTGGCAAAGCCTAAAGTATCGCTGCTTTAGGTAATTATGATGTTAAAAATAACACAAAGTGATCTTTGCTACATCTGGATAAACATGTCCCAAGGTGAAAACACAAGCTGAGGATCTAGTCCTGTTTCACAGAAGTTTCAGCAAAAGTGGCGTGTGTGTGGAGACAATATTCAGGCTTAGGCTAAATTGTCCATTGGAATGGGAAGATCTCTGTCCACAGATGATACAGTCTTGATCCATGTCATTAGACCAAGACCAGACCCATGATAGAGTCACAGAATAATCTAGGTTAGAAGAGGCCTTTCTTGGTCTAGTGACCCCTACCCCAAAGGAGATCCAACTTCAAAGTTAGATCCAACTGTAAAGTTAGAGCATAACCTGAGGAATGTATCTAGCAAAGTCTCAAGCAACTTCAAGCACACAGATTTCACAGCCTCTCTGGGCAAACAGACGCTTTATTTAACCTCAGAAATTGTGAAATCATTTTCCCATTATCTAATCCAAAGTTTCTTTGTTACAGCTTGTGTCTGTTGCCTACTGTCCTTTTCACTTCTAGGAAGAGACTGGTCTGTTTTCTCTATAACCTCCCATTAGGTAAACTTTCCATCCTCTTTTTTTTAACATTGAACAGGTCCAGGCCTTACACTTTTCTCATACATCATACTATAGCTATATTTGATTCATCTCATATAGAATTTTATATGATATTTAATATTTTAATATACATCAGACTCTCTTTGGTAAAATACTAGTTTGCTAGTCACCTAGACGGAGCATATTCCTGATTGCAAAGTCCCATAAATCTTGTTTTTTACATGATTTTTGCTGTTCAAGACATATATGACTATTGGTGTGGCACAGAATTTGGATATACTTTTTATTTATTTAGAATAGAACTATAGGCTTTGCTGTTCCAGTTACATATTTTATGTTCTGAATAGAATATCATGATGATCTACATGGAAAATACAGTAGTTGGACTTGCAGTACGGCTGCATACTTTGTTGAGTGGGTTAAATGCCACTCAAGCTGTGAACTTAGGAGACTGAAATTTCATATCCTCCTTTAATCATGCTGCATTCTTTGTTGATGGAGCAATAGAATTTAGCTGTAGAGAATATTTTAGCTGATCTGCAAAAGAATGTACTCTCGTTGCCAAATATATTTTAGAAAACAAACCAGTCTGACAACAATGTTTGCCAGACATGACATAGAGGGGATATTAGCAGACAATATATGTATAAGAATAATAAAGAGGCTCATTCTGCTTTCAGCTACTCTAGAGAAAGATCTAGACAACCTCTGGGATTCAGAGGCTTAGTTAAAACATTTAACATGAAACATTCATTTAGCAAAGTAATTTCTAACTCTGCCCTGTAATATACCAAAACAGGAACAATTTTTTTCAAGGGAATAAGGAAGAAAAGAATTGCAGGTTAAAAGCTGAATGCTACCAGATATGCCTGTCAATAGCGGCTTATTACGCTTTGAATGAAAACTGCAGCATAAGCATACTACTGACATATATCACATTTTAAAAAGGCCAAAATGGATGCAAGTAATACAGCATCAAAAACTATAGCAATGCTATATTGTAAACTCACACCCTGCAGCAAGAGATAATATAGTAGTATGATATCCCAGCTTTTAAATCCAGGTATTTCTCTGGAATACTTCATAATTATTAGCCTGAACAAGGAGATGGTAAGATTGGCAGGTAGTGTGCATGTCTCTGTAGTTTTTGTCAGAGTGCTGATATGTGTACATTCATGCTGATAAGAGTGGTGACAGAAATAGAAAATCCTCAACTGCTTCAGGGAATGAAAAAGAGGGCTGGAGAGCAAAGCTGCCTCCTCCTGCCCTTCTCCACACAATGTACACCACATCAAAAGGCAGAAAGAGCCTCTCTGTTCTCTCACAGTTAGCCAGAATTCCTTTGCTCTCATCTTGGAGAAATGACCCATCAAACAGGCCGGCGACTTTAGTCTCTCTAAAGCAGAAATGAGGCCTCCACAGCTTCATCAACATTTTTTAAACTTTTTTTTTTCCACATATCAGAATCCTCAGTGGTGGACCTGCAGAATATATTTTTCCTGTAACAGCTGTGTTTATGGTATACGTCTCACTATCTGCTTGGAAACTAACACATTGGAGCATTCACGAGGGTATTACTCAGCAAGAGATTAATCTCGTCAAACATCACATAACCAGTCTGAAAATGAACATTGCTGGACATATAATATGTGCTTTGACGTTGATTTGCAGTGCATCCAGATATTCTGGATGGACATTCAGACTTGCTAGCATGACGACAAATACACATCCCAGCTATTAAACATATTTTTTTCTCCAAAAGAGAAAATATTTAGATATGCCGGGGCTTGGTCATTTTGCATGTGACCTTTAGTGGACACCCACTTTTCAAGTACAAATGTGGAAATATATTGCATTCGTTTGTCTACAAAGAGGCACGTGTACAATCAGTGCAATATAGCCCTTAAGACTGTAAAAGAGGCAGTAGCTGCAACAAGTGGTGAAGTTAAGGCCTTTGCAATAGTTAAAGCATCTGCATAGAAGCAGAGATCAAAGATCAATAGCTGAAGGAAAAAAATCTGGCCCTGTTTTGGACACCTTCCTGACCCACCCATCAATAATAAAAAAAGTCTCCAAACAAACAAACAAAAAAACTCCCATTCAACCTATAATATGATTCAGGGTTAAAAGCTCTAAAGCTGTCCAAACATTTATAAATCTGTTCTGAAATGGATTTAATGGGACTGTTTTTCATACTAGACTACATTTGTATAGTTTCAGTTGATCTGAAGTTAAAAAAAGATCTGGGTTCAGACTCCCTCTTCAGCCTGGGTTCAGATTTCATAGGCAAAATTTAAACTGCCTTGCCTGTGGACTAACAGATGGAATTAATCTACTACTGTAGGCAACTGCTTGCAAAACATATAGACAACACAGCATCCAGGTCCTTTTTTGTGTATGAAACTCCTGCATGCATCAGCACAGAGGAAACTTTTACCTATGAAAATTAGCAATAGTATTCATGTAGCCAAAAGGGTTCCTATCAACAGATAGAATTATATGGAAGTACTAGTACCACTTCATTAAAGTAAAACTATGTTTGCTTTCATTTACAGAAACATTTAATATGATCCAAGGCAGGATTATCTAAATTGTTTCTGAAGATATTCCAAAAAGGCAGAATAGTTACCTGCTGTCAAATGTGGAAGCATACTTTTCTTTAAAAACAAACATATCCAAACCAGAATGCAGAATAAAGACATGTATACATGATTTATGTTTTTGTTCTGCAGACTCCTTTATCTTTTATTTCCATGCTTTGAATAGAATTTCATTTACATCAATAACCTAAGATAACATTTTACCTCATAGTAAAGCATAATTGTAAAAAATAGTTAAATTTTCTGTGGAAAAAAAAGGGAAGAAGAAGAACGGTAACACTTAATTTCTTCTGGGCATCTTGGCATCAAATTAATAGGTATTTTGAGAGATCATTTGTGCTTTCCATGTCCCAGCCATGAGAAAACAGAGAAGTGTCTCTTCCAAACTCTACCAGTGCTGCTCCAGCTTCCTCCACTTTCACAAATCCACAACTGGATCCTTCAGATTTTAGGCAGTGAAGAGATAAGAAGAGAATCCCCTGCCTTTTTTTTTTCTTTCTTTTAAAAACCATATGCTTTGGGAGTATGTGTGAATAATGTGGTGAAGGTGCACTGAGACTTGGAGAATTCACTACATATTGTTTTCAGGGCTGATTAATAGCTTAGCTGTATCTCATTGTCTTCTGAATATTATCTTCTCTTGCTATCCTTTTTTTTTTTGTGGAGAAAATATAAATAACATGTGAAGAAGGAAAAAAACATGAAAAGAAGAAACATACGGTTAAAGGGCTATATTAGTTCGGAAAGCCAAGTTAGGAACTGCTAAATTGGTGGTTGCCTATGTACTTTTAAATCTCTCCCATGTGTTTCTGTCCTGTGTACTGAATGAGGCAGGGGTCCTGTGGGAAAACAAGATGAGAGCATGTAATTAAAGACTCTATCATAATGCATATGCATATAACACTACATCGCACACACAATGTGTGGTTCATTTTCTTTCTCATCCTGTCCCTGCAGAGAAGATGAGAGGGAAAATGAAATACACATGACAGATGTTAGTCACATCAGTTAATGCACTTCTGGAAGGCAGTCAGATACTAAAGTTGTTTAAAGGATGTTGTAAGGGTAGGATGGAATAGGAAAGAAAAAGATAGGATAAAGAATAGTATAAAACAGGATAGCATAGTACAGACCAACTGACCAAAATTGATTCTAAATATTTTAAAGAAGTTCTAAAATAAAACCAATAACAATATCTGACTCTCTGATCACATGAAAGTGCCAGATGCTATTGCCTTCCTCAATGCTGGAAAAAAATATAATACATATGGAAAAATGAAATCCTATGGATAGAGGAACCTGAGGCTAACACAAAGGATATACAGAAGTAGTTGTGGCACCCATTAGCCCATAGCTTTACATATATGTTGATAAATCTCAAGGACAGTCACTAATCTATTACAGTTTGCAAAGGCACCAAAGATCATAGAATTCAGCTCATCCTACCATCCAATTTCTCTATATTTTTCCAGTGCTACCATGCTTTATTTTGGATTCCATATTCTTCAGCTCAGGAAGTTATACACTCATTCATCTCCCATTCTTTTAATTTTCTTATTTCCGTTCTCTACCCTTCCTGAGATTTTATTCCCCCTTCTTTAGCATTTTTTTGTGTGTGTGATATACTTTTCAATAATTCCAAATAATTCCATTGTCAGTTGGCTAATGAACACATACTGGAAGATAATTAAATTTACCAAATATATCATACAGTGTTTGTCCACTTCTAGGATACTCTACATTATCCAAATAAACAAGCCACTTTGCCCAGTGGAAGCATTTGGATCTATCTACTCTCCCTTCAAGGGGCAGTCTCCAAGGAAGTCTTCCTGTAGCCTCCTAGGACAATTATTTGTAACATTGCTTTCTATACCGTCCATCAGAGTGGAGTTAGGGCAACAGAGAAGGAAGGCATATTTCTTGTCAATTTTTCTCATATGGAAGTTCTAGCATTAGATACTGTGCTTCTCCATGTCTTATATATATTTCTTATACTTCCATGGAAAATGGATTCACCTGCTTTCTTATGCAGATATTTATGCTCAAATGATTAATGATTTCAGTGCTTCAGTTCTCTTCTGAGAAGCTTAATAGCCATAAGTGTGCCCATTTGTAGAGTTATCAGGCTTCTTTAAGTCTTAGCATACTAGTGGAGGTACCTGAAGATTTTTTCTTCTAAATCTTTGTTTGCAGTCTACATTTTTGTGTGTGCTGGGAATGTTTGTATTTGCAATTAGACATGAGTTTGATGGATACTTTCTAAATATAAATAAAGCCAAGTTTAACAGAGAGCTTATTCTTGACTTTTATACTGAATGGTTGAAATAGTTGCAATATTGGATAAGACCTGTGAAAAAGCTACTTATCTGTCACTGCATGTGTTATACTGAAAGAGAAGTTTAGACACTAATATGATCTACGATAAATCAGCTATTTAAGTGTATACCCTATAAGTGTATATCTTAAATAAGTGTATAAGTGTGCCTTAAGTAGCACATATCATTTAAATAAGATCAGGATTCTGGAGCTGGAAGTTAGTCACTTCTTTCCAACACAAAATCTAAAGACCACTGAAATTTGATTCAAGGGCTTGCAGTGACTTTGATGGATTATGGATCAAGCAGAGTCTAACTGAAGGACATCTTGCAATGGAGCAACCTGAGAAGGACATGAGATTTTCTAATTGGGCAATTGGAAAATTTTGCAGGGTTTTAGAGAATGCCACTTCAATAAAGATAGATAGGTAAACATGGGTGTTCCCAGGTATTAAGGAAAATCATTCAGAGAAACACATTTAGTTTGATGTGTTTGTTATGCAACAGGATGAAAAATAAGTCAACTTTTAATGTTTGAATAGCATACAGGCTTAAAGAATAATTATTTAAACCTTAAATCTGCATGAGGTACTAAAATATTTGATTCTCTTTCACAATTATATAATTCTTCTCTAAATGAAGCTTGACTTGGCATTCTGGTTGTGCATTTTATAGTTTTCCAATGAATTTTAAAAGCTTGCCTTTTCAGAGCAAAGAATCTAACCACCACACCAGGGAATCCATGCCTGCCAGCCTCTCCATATGTTCCTTACACTCATAAGCCCTCTTGCAGTATTACTCGCATAACAAATGTAAATATAGTTCTGGACCAAGATTTCTCTCAGATGAACACACATCAAAGACTATGTCAGTGAAGAGACTTTTCCTTCATCTATTGCTAGCCAGCTTTGAACATTGTCTTCTATTTCTTCATTTAAATTTTACAATAGTGACTGCATAAGATTAAAAAGCAGATGCAACCTAAGGGCAAAAATTTGCCCCCCCTACACATTTTGGCTAGTACCGTACTTTCCGAGTGATCCTTTTAAGTCAAAGCACCAGTTTTCACTTTCTCCTGTCAAGTAATGCTTTGACACCGATGGAAGTGCTACAAAATAATGGATGGTTATATAGAGCAAGGTATTACTCAGTGTAGTTCCACACATGTCTTTGTCACGGATGTGCTGTAGTTCCAGTAGATGTCTTTGCATCTACTAATAAAAAAGGGAAAAGGTAAATTTTTTTGTAAAAATGTAGTTAGTGTTTCCAAAAGCACTTGACAAGGTCTGTTACTATAGGCTACTAAATCAAAATAGTTGTTTTGTGATGAGATGTAGTGATGAGAGATGTAAATATTATGTAAACTGGCTAAGAGATGAGGGGGAAAAAAGAAGCAAAAGGAAATTTTAATAAAGAAAAAGGATTTGTTGTATATATATATGTATATATTAATAGATGTAAATCAGCAGTGATAACAAAAAGAAGTACAGCTGGCACAGAGGGGATACACATAAATTGCTCATAGAATTAATTATATGAGTTCAGGAAATGGACCTCAGCATCACTGTAAGCAACTCAGGGAAGATTTCAGTTCTTCCTGCATATGCTTCAGAAAGCAAATAAAATATTGGATGCATGAGAGAAGTGATACAGAGAAAGTATTTAATACCTGTATATACATTATGTTCTGTTCATATATAAAGTATTGTCCATATTATAGGTCAAAAGATTTCTAAGAATTTAGAGAATTTAGAAACATTTAAAAAGACCAAGAGAATTGTATGAAAGAGAATGGAAAGATTTGGGTTTTTGTATTTTTGAAAGAAAAAAAATAGATATAATCAGATTATGGATCTTAATAAAAAGAACAGAGAAGATAGACTTATAACAGCACAAAGCGACCTTCTTCAACAGTGGCAAGAAGCAACTAAAAATTGTTGGTCCAAAATTCCTTTTTTTCATTTAACACATACTTATGCAGCAAAACTGTAAAAGATGTTACTTGTGGCCAAGAAACGTGGAGACTGAAAAATGTCTGAAATCAAAACAAAGACAAGTATAAAAGAACAGGTATAAAAGCTAATAGTTTCCTATGAACTAAGATTGCTTCTCAGTACTTAATCCAAACTCCCAAGGTTAGCTATGCAGGAAGTGTACCCTGTCTCTGATTACTGCGAGCATTATCCTTCCCAGATGTCAGTCAGGCTGCTGATGAGAAAGCTCAGGTGGCTGGGGAGACCTGCGGGCTGGAACCCAGTGGTGAGCTTCAAAGGGCCACTAAAAGGAGAATCACCATTTCCTGCTCAATATCGAATAGCATGGTGGAAAACAAGGCTCCTCTTTGGGAGGAGATCTGGGTTTCACTGCCTTTCCGCAGAGTCCCGTTTCCCGAGGTCTCTGATTTCAGAGATACTGCAGAAGAAGGAAAGTCTGCAAGATGGTCTTTCACTCCAGACCGTCTGCGTGATAAAGCACTCCTGAAGATGCTGGACGTCTGAGTGTATAGATGTGCATGGCCAAGTTTTGTCCTTCCTCCTCTAAAAGGAAGGCTGCTTTGTTGAAGGTTTTTTGATTTTAAAACTTCCCTTTGAAAGCAGGCCAAGGTCACAGAAAGGAGGGTCCCAGCGCTGAGAGCTGAAGCAAAGACCATACAAGAACATGAGAGCAGGGATCCTTCCCTCCATCTTCCCGTCATGTTAGAGGAAGCAGAACAATTCTGCAATCTTAAAACTTATGGCATGCTCTTATATCCAGTCTGGACTGATCAGCCACTGTGGGGAACGGGTGGCCCAGAGGCAGGCACTGTCCCGTTCACATCGCCAGCACGATGGGAGCCCTGCTGCCGCCAGCCACAAGAACAGAGCAAACGCCTTGCAGGCTCCACCATTAAAAAATGGCATTGCCTTCCGCTGGGAAGCAGTTACCAGCAGAGGCCACCTCTGAAAACGATCACAGGCTGTGATCGGTCTTCTAAAGAACCTGGATACAAGCCAAGAAAAAAATGTTTGCCATGAAAATCCCCCAGGAATGTAAACAATGGGTGGATGTGAGCATTTCTTCTCTTCTGTAGCCTCATGAGAGCATTTCAGAAAAAGAATAAGACTCAGAAATCTGGAAAATTTTTGGTTTTGTGGTCCCCTCTCAAATCTGAACAGAATTCTCCCTGAGAAGCTGAAAATAAGCCATTATATATAATTGTCTCTCTTTTAATGAGACATTTCCAGAAAAGGTGGAATTGCTGTCACTTTTGCACAATTTTCAGAAGAGGAAGCACAGCCTTGCGGGGAGAGGAATCAATGGCAACTTGGAGGCTAAGCCAAGTTTCCCCGGGGTTTGATCTAGCTAAATGTGGAGGCCGGAGCAAACAATAGCAGCAGCCATGGAATTCGCTGCTGACAGACATGCTGGCAGCCAAACAAACAATGCACCGCACCCAATACCCGCCTTCAAATCAAGTGAAAAATATAATTTTCAAGACTGCTTCTTCAGTAAATGCCTAGGTGGTGGTTGCAGAAGGCTGAACAGAAAATGATGTCAGATTTTCAGCCCTCATCCTAAAATCTCAGTGTGCATTTGCATAGGGAAATCCTTACCCAGTGAATAACAGTATGTATCTGCTCTGGCTCTCCCTGTAGCCACTGGTAACATAGGTAGTTGTAAATTTATCCTCCTGTGCTGTATTGCTTTTAAAGGATACGTTAATATATCCGACTTTTACACCAATATATCAACTGACTTTTGACACACTAAAAACTTCCACAGCAAAAAATTCCACACATAAAAATAACATAGTTTTATTTAAACTATGTTAAGAGAAGTGTTAGCGTTTTACCTTTGCCTCACTTTCCAGACCATCAGGAGTATTTCTACACATGCAGAGAGATGGAATTGAAATATAGTGCAAGCTGGTCAGGCTCAAGCCAGCTTCTATCCAAAACAGCAGTGCAACTCTGGTACATTACTGCAGTGTATAGAAGACACTCGATAGATTGAAACTGCTTTTATATCATCTTTTTCTAATTAATTTGGTTTCTCTCAGTCTGTATTAGTTGATTCACTTAAATAGGTGATAAAGTCATTTTTTTTAATTCAATACGTTTTTTACAGGGAATATACAAACCACAGATTCAACAACATTACATCATCCTTGTGCTCCCGGTTCCAAACTGCTTTTCGTCTGGAGCGTGGTGCCAAAACCTTGTCTCTTGGCATTTTCACACAGGCTTATATAAAAATGCCTTTCAAGATGTTTTTCCAGCTCCCTTGTTGCCTTCTTCTTGTACATATGGCTACTTTCTTTTTCATTTCTGCTTCCCCAACTCTATTAAACAATATATGAGCTCTTATTGGTGTTAGGAAGTTTAAGGAATTGTCTTAAACCCTATTCTTCCTTTGCTCCTAAATCCTGCTGTTGTTTCTGCTATTTGTTGCATAAAGTAGATTAGCTGCTGTTGCTTGCATTGTTGCAGCGGAGCGCTGTGCAGGACATCTGTGATCTACACAAAATGCTTTTTGCCTTTTTGTGTGTATGTGTAGACAGAAGAATCAGAGACAATTTAGAGGCATTTTTTTCAGCTAAACAAAAGAAGGATGCTGCAAACCAGTTAGTCTGTGTTTGTAGTTGGAGGAAATCTTATGAGTGGTTGCAAGGTCCCCTGCCACTGCGTGACTTGTGACCACTGAGCTGGAGCTCGGAAGCAAGAGCCTGAAACAGATAGTACAATTCCAATTATAAATGCCAAGAATCTTTTGCTGTGTGGACCTGACCTGCCTTTCTTGAAGTTCAAGTAACTTGTAATCAGCAAGTGAACCTCATAAGGGTTCATTATATTTTCAGATGTTAATCCTGGCATCTGACCATTTAAGGGTTATTAATTTTTCCTACATAGCGACTTCAGCTGTAATTGAAGAAAGATTTTCCAATCTGGCTATAATCTAAAAGTCTAGTAATATTACTTCTGTCAAATTTGAACGGAATTACTTGATGGTTTTATCAGGAAAGCAGACTGTGTGTCAGAACACATTAATGATCAACATCTTTTTGAGAAGATTAGAGAAATCAATTGTTTGTTTGAAAAATGTGAAACTGTACAGGCAGTTATCCTGATTTGCATCAATGGATTTGCTAGCAAAGATCTTTTCCTTTGAAAGTCTTATGGCACCAGATCAAGTATATTTAGTATTTTTGAGTCAAACTTTATGTATGTAGGTGACCTTAATAGAACTATCCATAGTGACACAATGATATGAAAAATGTGAAGTTATTTTAAAGTAGATATACTTTCGTTTATCTGAAGAATTATATAAACAAGAAGAAAAGCAAACTAGTATGTCCAAGATAACTGAGAAAGAAATAAAGCTGCCAAGGCATCATCTCTGTGGAATGCATCCGTCAAAGTGGACACGATGAACTGTCCTGAAGCCTTCTTTTCCTTTTCCTTTTCTTTTTTTCCGTTTCTAGTGTTGTAACCATGTTTGATTGCTAAGATAAGAATTATTTTTTTAAATTATCTTTTAATACTATTAAGCGTCTGTCTAACAATTTTGATAATAGGCAAAATATTCTAATATCTTCTTAAGAATAGGAAAAAAGTAAAAATATAACAGAAAAGCTCCATTCTGAAAACAAATCTTGTACTTAGAGCTTGGCAACATTGTCTTGCTAAACCTAGAGGCAGGTATTTTCAAAAGCACAAATTATAGTTAGGTGCCTATCTCCCACTTCCGCCCTAGAAAAGCATCCCTATAGCCCTTTTCTGTAGCTGCAGTTGTTTCCCTTTCATATGTTCAAAGCCACATGCCTGCTCTTTTTATATCAGGATGAAAAAAACTGCAGGCACAAAGCTTATGCTGTTATAGTCTTTTCCAGTTCTCATTGATTTCACTAGAAGCTGGATGAGGCCCCTTGAGCACAGCTAAGACAGAAATACAGGATGAAATAACTTATATTTTCCCTAAAAATGATCTTATTCTTATATTGGCCAATCTTATAATCACTTCTACAACTTCAAGTTTCTCAGTTATATAAAACTGACTGAGAGTATCACTAAGAAATAATTAACCGTACACCAGTAGAACGCAAAATTATTTCATCTAATGTTTGACCTAATATTTTCCCAAATATGTAAATTGCACAGCTTGCATTTTTCAGTACTTCAGAGTATTCTGTCTGGCTTTGACTGACATTTGTCATGTAGATACAGTAGAGAAAGATTATTTATCTTGACAGCAGGCTGATGACAAAACATCTATACTATGATTAAGCTCATTTCTAGATTAGAAGGATCACACTAACACTTTCTACATCTGATGTCACTGTGACAAGTGTAGTTATCTTAGTCCCCATTTGAGTATTTTGCATTTTTCCCATGGAATGCCTGAAGAATTCTGATTTATAGAATACTCTGTATTTTTACATAAAATACAAAACAGAGAGCAACAAAAATATGACCTGCAGATTCTTTTATGAAAACGTCCTGACATTGACATTTATCTGTTTTTGATGGAAATGTCATTTAGACCATGGTCTTGAAATAGAGGTCATGTTTATGAGATGTGACTAATCTTTGTCATTTCATTTCCTAATTCTAAAAAATTTCTACATCTAAACCTTGACCTCCCTTTAGAAGTCATGCTTTAATTTCTTCTAGTTTTTACTGTACTTTGGCAGGTGAAGGAAATGGCCAGGATAACAAAGCATATTGTCAAACAAGTAATCTTTAGCTCAGTTGTTTTTGCCAAAGACTTAATTCTGGGTGGAGAATAGGCCATAAGTCAAAAGGACATAGATGAAATGTAGGTATCCAGCCTTAAGGCTGTGATCCTCAGGATACTCACCCACGTGCCCATGGCTTTGGAGATATGGCTTTGCCGTCTAATTATTCTCACAGATATTAGATATTCTGAGGAACTCTTAGTTCTACTCACTTTTAGAATTCTCTCCATTTTTAAAAATATTAAAATATCATAAATACTTCACATAAATACCCTGCCAAGAGAGAACTGTACTTCTGCCCACTTTCATTCATGAGCTAACCTGAAAAGCATTCCCAGAACATGTTACTAAACCTGACTCTACATAAAATGCAGCGGTGGCTTTCTTTAAAAAGGTAACTTCTTCCATCTAGATCAGTAGTTCAATTGTTCAGCCATATGTAGTAAACCTGTGTTTAAAACTGTTTTTCTGCAGATATTTGGACTTGCACAGCTGCTTCTTACATAAACGAGTTAAAGACTCAGTAAATTGGATCTGAAATTCCAACCTAACAATCAAACAGTTAGGGACTGTATAGTCCCCAAATTAAAACAGGTTATGTATTTATATTAAATTATTTGGAAAAAAACATGTTTAGATCTCATTATCGTTATAAATGCTCACTGAGATGGGACTTTCTAGGTATTTAAATACTTTCAAAAAGAGACAGCTCGTGGCCTAAAACTCATTAGGTTCAGATAAAGGCAGACATGTATTCAGAGTTCCTTTGGGTCTTGAACCTAAAGCCTATCTACAAAAGCAGATAAAAGAAGCCCAGTTGACGCAAATAAATGGATTTCTTGGGAAAAAAAAAGATGTCAGGCTGTGTTGGCATGCTACTATAAAGGCCTGCAAAAAGTACAGTTCTCAGGAATGTCCATTATAAAATGAAAAAGCTTCAGGAAATTGGAATTTAAGGACGTGGTTTATACCCTGAAGAAGAGAAGACTAGAGTTAAGGCCCTATGTGTGATCTCTATTTTCCTGAGAGGCTAAAATCAAAGAGAAATTATTAGGATAATTGAACAAGAGCCTTCTTCAACAGGAATTACTAATCATGTTAGTGCTTGATAGAGCTTACTAAACAGATCATATAGCAGTATAGATGCAGCTTAAGTGTCATTCAGAGGCAGTACATGCGGTCAGGTAAAACCTAAGTAGAATGGTGCATGGAAATGCAACTCGGCATGGAGAGGAAAGAATAACTTTAGCAGCCTGGATCTAATGCATAAGATTTGTCTCTCCTCCTTCCAGTGACAGAGCTTGAAACAGAAAGATAAAAGTGTCCTACAACTGTCTGGGTTAGATGCTGTATGGTATTTGCACTAAAGAGTCTATATACATATCTAAGCAACCCATCTTCCCAAAAGGGCTGGTTCACAAAGATAAGGTACTATTCATGTGCCTGTGTTAGGAATAGTACCTTTTTGCTGTCTTCTGTTGCTTATGGAAGATTTATCAACCCAGCTACTGTTATTTTAGCGTTTTTGTGCTGGTTGCAGTTTTGTGCAATGGCATCCTAATGCAATGTACTTAAGGCAGTGCTCGGTTTAATAAGGGCGTCATGTTCCCCCACGTCTCTTGTTAGAGAATCATTTATTCCTAGTCTATAAAGAATTCAATGGATCAGTCCAGAACTGCAGGCCACAAAATTCAGAGGATTATATATGCACAGACAATTGTTTCCCTTCATATGTTAGGAGAAATTTCATATTTAAACATTTCACCCAGACAATAAATCTTACTTTTCCAGGGAATGATGCCTTACATGCCACCTGTGTGGCCCACAGAAAGGAAAAAGGAAAGAAACTTTAGACTGTCACTATTTTCATACTTTCCTAAAGAAAAATGACTTGGAGTAAAATAAGGTTTTTACAGGCCTCTGATGTGACTTAAAGTGGAAGGTATTCAACTGTATAAAATATGAATAGGCGAACAACCCAACAAGCAATGCCTCAGAGCATCAGCGCCCTCACAAATCACTACTTCAAAAATATGTTGAAGCATCCATTTAGAAATCAGAGGCATGTTCAACAACTCTTCTTGAGTAACCATAGCAAATAGAAGTTATTTAATTTTATAACTACAATATGACAAATAAATAACACTTCTTTGCTTTCTTGTATTGCAACAGGTTCAAAAGTTCAGCTTCAGTCAATATGCAGAGTCATCATCACGTACAGAATACTTTACTTCTGGAAGATGCTGTTAAATATGTTTTTAATGCAAATATTAAGTACTATGTAAAAATCTGGGAAAGAAGAATTCAACTATGTCTGTATGGTGTTGACTCATTTGTACCAGGCTTTAGCCAGTTTTTCTGCAGTAGATAATTGTTATGCAGAGGGACACTGACCGTTAGCCCTTTGTAGCTGCAATTAGAAAAATAAAAGTATACTTCTTCAGTTTAATAACATGGGGCAGATTGCAGGCCTGAACACAATGTCTGGATTAATTTGGACTATTTTATCTACTTTAAACAGCCCTTGATTTAACTACTGTTTAAAAGAGAGAGACTTTTCTGTTAAAATCTTCTTTTGTGTTTCATTTTTACCCCGATAAGAAGTAGCGGTAAAGGAGTTCAAATAAGCTAGCAGACAACTTTAATTTGGTAGCATATTACACTTGCACAAATGTTAATGAGTACAAAAGACACCAGCAATGAAGAGACAGCCTCAGATACTATAAATCCAAAAAAATTATCCAATATATCCATCTCCATCACTCTTCACGTCTTTTTTTTCTCGGTGGCTCACCAGACGGTAATGTTCTCAGATCAAATATTCTCTATAAATTGGGAGAACATTTAGCTGATTTATGAGGCTTTTAGCTATTACATACTTACCTACTCAATAAAAGTACTTACATCATATGACACACAAGCTACCTTCACAATCCAAGAATCATTCTTAAAGTGACACATACATCAACTTGTAATGTGATTTCCTGTACCTAATATATCACTTAAGGGCAAATAAGAGGCATTCCATAGTAGATATTTTTTATTTCTTCATTAATTGTTCTTCGTTTTCTCAGACACACTTTTTTACTCTTATGGCTTTCTCCCAGACATAAGTATTTTCTTTAACAATAAAAAAGTGAGAGAAAGAAGATGGAATGGCAAACAGAGACAGGTGTGGGGAGTGAGAAGAACATAGAGGCTGTGATTTTCTTAAGATGGCTTTTTGTTTTCAAATACATAATTAAGTAGCAGTTGATGCTCATGTGTAATAAGGATAAATGGACGATTTGAAATTGATTTTGTTGAAAAGATGTATCTGTTTGCACAATAGACTGACTGGCTTATGCTAGAACTACTAGTTTTAGATTAAATGAGCATCAGAATACAGATATATTTGATTAAAATGATGCTTGCTCTACACCACATAACATGGACTCTTAAGTGTCTATTAAGAAGGATCTTCTAGCATCAGCAGAATTCCAACTTTTTAGGCTGTTTTTAATTTGTACTGTAGAGCATGATTACCAGCATCATTTTCATTCTGGAATAAAGAGAAAATGAAATCAGGAAAAGGGATGTAGATAAAATTGTGTTCATTTTGCATGTAAATGCAGGTCAAAGCCTGAGGAAGTCTGTTCATTTTTTAAAAACATTATTTAGAGTCTAAATAGGCATTTTGAACATCCTCAAAAAATACATTCCAGTGTCTCTAGACACCATTCTAGAAGAGATATTTCCTACCTTAACTCCACTTGCAATTTAAGTATTTTAGTGGTCTATCCTACAGCTGCCCTTTTTCAAATGTCTTTTGTTATCAGGTCTTTTCCCCTTACAACCACCAGATTACCTTGCCCCAGGATCTCTCTGCCTTGCTAGTATTCATCTTCTACTTCAGTTTCTCAAATGATTTCTCAAGCAGCAAAAATTGGGTGCTTTGTAGACTTTTACATGTGTAATCTTTGCCAGGTAGCTGAAAACCGGTCTACCTGCATGGACAAAATTTGTTCATTGCCGTGATAAAAAAGTAGAGAGAAGCAGCATAACATACAATAATTTTAATATCTCCCATAGCTTCCAAAGAGCTCCCGAGTTGCTCATCTCCCTTCTGCTGTTTGCCTGATCACTTGCACCTGAACTGAGCAGTCTGGTAGCCACCAAGAGCAAGGGATGAGGCAAAGCCAGGGTGCCTTTGTAGCAGCAATTCCAAACAATTGTCGCAACGTTGTAAACAATCCCAGTGTATACGACGTGCATTTACGCCACCAGATTTGGACAGAAAGGGGCTAAGTAGTGGACCTGATGAATGAGAACTCTAGGCAGGGCTTGGCACAGGTGGTGCAGTCGCTGTAAGCACGTTGTGGAAAATCACACGGGATTGTGCAGATAAATGATGGCCCAAGGAGAAGGATTTCTATTATTAATGCTTATGTTTTGGCCTCAGGTGAATCTGAACAACTACAACTTTGAGTAGTCACTTAATTCCAGGCTACGCTTCCTGTTGCATCTCTACTCTAATACTGCTACTTATTAATTACAATTTGTGCTAAACCCTAAAAGGGTTCTTAGTAAAGATAAGAACTTGAATAGAAGATTTATCCCTAGGAGGAAGCCCTAGAGAATGTTATAGTATGAATCTGACATCTTATATATGAAACTAACATACTACTGGAGATCTATAGAGATCTATAAAGGCCTTGTGAAAATCAATGTCATTATTCCTTTAGTTCTGTAGGAAAATATGACTTTTATCAAATGTTTTATAATCTTTACAAGTGTAGGCTTTTATATTGCTTTTCTTTCAGATTGGCATAGAAAAGAGGCAATTGGATTCATTTCTGGGGAGGGACAATAGCTATTTGATGAACTTTGGTCCACTCTGGCCCACAGCAGAGTGTTACTAGATTTAGTTTCCTTACTGCTGCAGAAACATATGACTCTGGCTAGTGCAACTAAACTTGAAAACCTTGGGAATAATGTATCTGATTGCAGATACATTATGCAAGTTTATGTACTTGGCCATGTGATGCAAATATGGAAAACAAGACACAAACATCTATAATACACGGGTTCAAGTGAAGGCTTGTAATGTCATTAAACTGTGGTATCAGACCTGTGATCATCTGCTCTCCTGTGATTTTCAGCTATGCACCTGGGTTATAAAAACCAGATTATTATCTAGAATGTAGAGCCAGAAAAAGAATTCCTCTTATCCACCCCCTGCTGCACCCCCCCGCAAAAAAAAAAGAAAAAAAGGAACAGTCAATGGCCTACATTTGTACTGCCTTTGCCAGTCTTCTTAATTCATTGAATGAATTTCCTGCATTTCCTGAAGACCTATAAAATAGCCTTATTCCAACCTTTTCTGAGTTGATCATGGCCTTAGATGCGGGAAGAGAAAGGTATATTTTGTCTTTCTCATTCTCCCTGACCTAGCCCCATGCTAACTAGCATCTCCCACTTACTGTCAACATGTTATCACCTGCTTCCGTGTAACCTGCTATTCAGAACTTCATTTCTCATTTAGCTAAATTTTAAGTAGACACCTTCCATCTTTCCCTTTTGCCACTTGAAAAGCATATGAAAGTAACATCTGTGACATTGTTTTATTACTTACTTTCAACACTTCCTTAAAACTCTAATTTAGTATGATGCCTAAAAATATTTTGGCTGAAGTGAAGTTGCTGCTGTTGGGATGATTAACTGTTCAGCCACCACCCTTGCTGTCTGTTTGTACTCCTCACTGTTTAGATCTGGAGTGCAAGCTCAGTGGGGCAGGAACCTTTTCTCTTTGCTATGGTTTCTCACCTGACCTAGGGTAGAGTGGGTCTGCATTTTGGCACTGGGTCTGGCACACTCTAGGAGCAATTCCAATACCTGAAATACTAAGACCCAGTATGAGCCAGTTAGGTAATGATGAGTTCATAGGCACCAATGGCTGATGATGTTCTTACATGCACAACTGCAAAAGGCAGGAGCAGTAGCGCTGAGAGAAAGGCCTTCTTTGCACTGAGGACATATGTGACTTTCTTGTAGAAAGACTGTGGCAAGCCAGAAAGCTGAATAATTTTGTGGTGAATGGCTGATAATGTTGAAACAGAGCAAGTGCTTTTGTGCTCTGTAATCTGCCAAGGAGAATTTACAAACTGTGATGACAATGGTATGCGCCGATTCCTCCTGCGAGGAAAAACATTGTCGCATCGCTAATGAGTCCTGCGTGCTAAGTCTAAACTGATGGAAACGAAGCCTGTTTCCTTGCAACCTGCTGCAGTGTGTGCCGGCGCTGTTAAGGGCGCCCATCTCGCAGTCCGTCTGTATTGTTTTGCTCACCAGGTGTGTTCTCGCTGAAGTTCATAAAAGCTGCATTAATCTTAGCTGCATGAAATATTAAGATAGCTGTAAAGGTGACTTTCAAGGTCATATATCTTGACAAAATATTGTAGAAGTGACAAAAATATTTGGCAGTCTGTTCCCTAGAATAAGAGTTTAATAAGAACCTAATGGTTAATCATGAAGTTAACACATACAGTCATTGCCTGCTCTGCCCTCACCTTGTTTCATATTAAGTCAACATCACACCACGACAGTAGAGCAGATTGTCATCACTTCGTGGCATTATACATAAAAGGTGTTGTTATAAACATTGCATCAAATCAAGATGTAGAATATAAAACTAGAGTGGCATGTGTGGGGAAAAGTGATACCTTATCTCTCTCTGAATTTTGTTCCTGAATTTAAACACCACAGAGGAGATCTATGCAAAATCTGCTTATCATTTATTCAGGATTGTAAAGGAGATACATTACAGAAATGGGACTATCTTTCAAAATTAGAAAGTTAGAGTGAGAATTTTGCAAAGCCTTTGAGTATATTGAAGCTAGTATACTATATATTCAAGTATTCAAGCTTCTAAACTAGAATAATTCAGTTTTCAGTAAGTTGAAGAGGAACCGCACACTTTTTTCTCCTGGGAAGCTTTACAAGTTTGGGGTTAGGATCTGAATTAGAGAATATGAAGAAAAGAAGTCAAAATTTTCTTTAAATGTAAATTCTGAAAAAAAAACCTTTGTTTTTGAATTTTCAAAATGAGATATTCTGATTCAGTTGAAATCCTTCAACGCTACTGAGGTTTGTTTGTTCAAGTTTAAAGTGACATGATATAAATGGAAAATAATTTGGAAACATGAGATCAAAGTATTCCATTTTAAAAAGCTATTCTCCGTATCAGCTTTCAATGTTATTGTTTAAACTTAACAGCCCACACATTTTGCCTTTTCAGTTTTCCAGAACTGAAACATTCTAATAGAAAGAACTGTAGTCAGAATATACCTCCAGTACAGGCATTTGCTAGACTATATTCCATGTTCTGAGATGAGTCTGCAGGGTGACCAGGGGCAAGTTACCTTGTATCTTTGAATCTGTTTCCTATTTTTCTCTGCTTAACTGAATCTTTTGAGATCTGAGGATGAAAAATGTTCAATAATTATGAGATACACTTAGCCACAAACGTTGAAAATATAGATATCCCCTCTGCAATACAGAATTTTTGGTCTGTGTCCATTTCAAAGTTTAAAGTTTTCCAAAAATAAACAAGTTATAAAATATAATTTAAATAAGTATAAGGAAGCTATAAAGCTTCAAAATAACAGCAAATGGCATGCCTCTGGCGTGGATGCCCCAAAGGATGTCTGTAAAACAAAAGACCAGAAACTAGAAATAAAAGATGGTCATACCTTCAGCATTACAGTAAATACTTCTGTGCTTTGTTCATTTTGGCTCTCAAAAGTCTCAGACTTTAACCATTTCCCTTGAGAAACTATTCTGCAGCCTAAAGAAAGCAAGGAAAGAAGTCTTTTCTGATATTCAGCATAAATTTATCCTTTCTAAAATTTGTCATATTTTTCTCATATAGACTTTTAACCCCATAAATATTTTTTCTATCCCAAACTAACAATCTTTAGAAATTGAAAGATAATTATCATGTCAACACTTCATCCTCACTCTGGCTAATACATTTTTCCCATCCAGTATTTCTTAAATTGAGGTCACAGCTCGCAATATTACTTTTATTTCTTTAGCCTGCTCTGCACCCGTTTTATTTGTCAATATTTTGGAGCACAGAAGGGATTAGAGCAGAGTGCACAAGGGACTGTCTTATCAAAGCTGTATAGAGATAATATGCTCACCTCTTTTCCTGGTGATCTGATGTCTCTGCAAAATCTTTTCCACTTGATCAAAAAAGGATCAATGTACAGTGTTGTGTTACAAGAGCTATTTTTCTTGTTATCTGAAAGAGAAAGGGCTGACTCATCATCCCCACTAATTACCAGATGTACATTGATTTCAGTGACTGTACTTGGGTGGACGGGTTGGAAAGTGGTGTTATTATGGGTTAATGAGATCTACGCTTACAACAGTTATACAGTGAACTCCATGGGTCGTGTTTTTCTTGGAAAAATAGACTGGCAGTATCAATGGTTCAGGTTCAAATCCATGGTTTACCAGGGCAAATGCAAACTGATTCAGTTTACAGGCATGAAACAATAGTGAACTAAACTGAAGATCTCTTAGAAAAATCTGAAAAGTGAGGTCCTCCTATTCTTTGCACAGAGACTTCCTTTCCTCCGTAGGGGAATTCATGGGTTACATGTTTCTCCTGCAGAACTGGCTGAGCATGTGCTGACTACCCTATCGACCAAAAAATTGCACTGCTGGATGTTCTGCTTGATATTCCCCATAACATCTGTCCTGAGCCAAAAAATGCTCTTATATGGGGATAGCAGAACACTGCTCTAATTAGCAAACTGCTGATCATTTCTCTCGGCCCTCCCACTGCTCTGTCCTTTTGACCCAGATGCAAATGTTAGCAGTGCTATCAAAGCTTATTCTTGCTCTGGCCAAGAGCTAGCAAGATGACCTGCAGCTTTGCAGGAGCATTTCTCTGGAGTCTGAAACAGCTACAAATGTTGGGGCAGCAACCCCTGCCACAACCCCTGAATTGCTCCTGGAAAGGAGGCAGCTGCATCAAGATGCACACTGGCATTTTTCTTTCTAGCCCACGGGTTCCACCTTTCATCAGGGCTGTATCAGAAAGAAAAAAAAGAGTAATTATTTTTTTCCTGCCTGATAGCTTTCTTTCTGGTTTAATGTGCTAAGTTAATACATCTTTCCTGCTTTCCTGTACCGTAGTGGCTACAACAGTTTTACTGGGCATCTGGGATGCACAGATCCTCCAGCTCTTTATAGCTGCATGGACTTGGGTGCCTCCTCAGTACCCCTTTCAAGGATAAATCCTTTGATGAGAATTAATGCACATAAATCAGAGAAGAATCAATCCTGGTAAAACTTTTTATATATCATGCATTTATTGTCCTTTATTTGGTTCAGCCTTCTGGGTTAGAGAACCTGAGAAGGCAGAACTGAGGTGTGCCATGAAGACAGAAGTTCCTTATGCAAGCTGTGCTTGACAAATAACAGGCTTGAGTCCTGGAGGAGCACCCTAACTTGTTGCCTATGTTATAAATATTTTTGTTAAGGTCAGAGCTGAAATGCAATGGAAATAAAACATGTAGCAGTTACTTCTTCTTGCAAGATGTTTTCAATAACACTTACTAGTCTCCTTGAAACAAGGTAGCTGGAAAAGTGATGTCTTCTATTCTAAGCAAAGGCATATTTTATAATTCCAAACATGACATATACGAGTGTTGGATCCCGATAAGCATTTCTGCCTTTGTGCTAGAGAAAGAAAATAAGCATGATAGAGCACAAGAGAAGGTGTTGAGAAAGCACCGTGCACAAAAGAGACTGCAGATTGTGTCTGCAAAAAGCATCCAAAATTGTAAAAGGTGAGAGGAAAGAGCAGTTTAGGAAACAGTGCTGCTGCCCGCTGTGTCCTCTGGTGTTCAGGGGGATGAAGATGTGCACAGTCATTACCAGCAAACAGAATTATACCGAGAATCTGGTTTTTTTTTTGTTGGTGACAATTCTGAATTTTTGTTGGGTGCTCAGATACAAAAGCAGAAAATTTGCCATAAAATAACGTCTCACAGGTCTTGAGTTTCACAGTTTCCCTACAGAGACTTTAAACTGTTATAGTGGGAAATTAAATATTTCCAATTTGTTTTTTCCTTTTCTGGGTGATGTCCAGAAAGATTATCAGAGAAAGTTAGCAGTTATGTTAACATTTCACCATGCATTTTTATGAACAGTCACCCTTCCAAGACAGTTCAATAAACAGATAAATCAAGGGAAGGCATGGATAGACACATCAACAGTGGGATATTTAGTATAACTTACAACATCCTCTCTTCACACAAACAAGCTGTTAATAGCATTCGATTCTTCTGCAAAATTATACATTAATTTTTAAAAGATAGGTCTAGACAAATAGAAAATTGGCAGCGTACCATTCCAATAATTTATTTTTTAATTGTTTTCCCAGTTGTAAGAGGAGAGGAGAGGCTGGCTGTTTCATATTTTAATAAATATATAAATCAAATTAGCAAGAATCACATGAAACTAAATTGCATTTTGAACAGGAGAATTCAAAATGACAAAAATTGGCTAGATTGTTGCTTGTTTTTTTTTTGTAAAACTCACCTTTACAAAGTGACCATATGTTATATCTTCATTTCTTGGCAACTGTAGGAGTTACATGCAGATACAGCCCTTCTGTTGATACTGTCTTTTCATTGTAGTGCTTCTGTCTAAAGGCGTCATTTTGTGAACAGCTGTAATGGTGTTATTAAAAGCAATACTTATATTTTAAAACAAAATAGTAGACATATGTGCCTACTGTCAATGCAGGCAAGTCTATCTAAATGTCACGTCGAGTGTTGCAATGGCTGGAAAACAAAGCTGCTTTCTCCCGTTAACATTTCTGAAGTCAGTTTTGTGCAGGCTTACAATCTGTCTGCTGTAAGAAAACCTATTCCGGGAGATGCTCAGGTATAAACTTGGCACAAGCAACTAGAGATACAGAACTCGATTCTTCACTGCCTTGCTCCCTTTGTAACCATTTACCCCTGTGGAAAATAGGTAGAAAACACAAATGTTCATTTTCAGTAGCACGACGCACTCATATTTCATAAGTGATGACGCAAGTTGCAACCAGTCTAAATAATGAAGAGTTCCTATCTGATGTTTTTATTAAAAGATTTGGGCTATTCTAGGTTCTGATTTCCCAAGATTTCCATGTCAATGTGATTTCTCATAGTCAAGGTCGGGTACTATGGGGTTAGGATCTCTTGTACTCATTTTGAAACCTGCAAATATTATTTTCAAATCAGATTATATTTTTGTTTTTTTCTTTATGACTATCACCTCAAATATATTTTTATAGACAAGCATAGTTTTTCTAATCAGGTAGTAAAATGCTTTATTAGAATTTTACACTATTGCACCAATAACATCTATGGAATTATTATATATTTATGCTACAGTAGTTATTTTTTGCCTTACAAATCTAACTAATAAAGTCAAATGTTGGCTGCATGTGCAAAATCAAGTTTCTGGCTGCTGGAGTGTACTATGAGAGTACATCTGGATTGTAGATTCACAAACAGTACTGTACAGAAATGAAAACGACATTTAATGGACTTTCTTTCAGGTCACTGTATATCTAGTATATTCAAAAGCTAATGAAAAGTGCAGAAATATGGATTTCTAAGCAATTTTGTGTTTTTCGCTGATACCAGACACAGCTTGAGAATTCTCCTTCCAGAAGACCTGACAAAGCTCCTTCTTCACATCCCCACACAAGAGGCTGGCATGTTCAAATGTGCAGCTGGAAGAGTTTGGCTTCTTTACAGGCAAACCTAATAAAATCTTACGATGAGTGTTTCTAGACTAAATGTTCTTCCTCTGAGGATCCTCAAGAATGCACTGGCTTCTGTGTTACAGTATTCTTAGTGGTGGTTCCCTGGCTTGAGGAAAGCTATGGATGAAGAGATCCATAAAAGGGGAGGCTAAAAAAATTCGGAGCATTTTAAGACACCATAATCCTTGTGTTTTTGTCTTTTAAAATTCTCAGATTTCAGTTTAATGACATTTATTTTTTCCCTTTAGTGCATGTTAAGTTCATTAGATCTCCTCCCATATATAAATCTGGCATATCAAACCACAATTTGCACTGTCAGCTCCTATGAGTGAAATCTATTGCAGTTACAGAGCTGTCCCGCTTTTGCCTTTGTAGCAACTTTCAGACCACAATAACCATCATCAGTTTAAAGCAGGCAGATCCATTACATTTCCTCTGTTCCTACAACCCCACATTAAGCTAATATTATCTATTTCCCAAGTGAAAAAAAGCCCTTCCAGTCCTATCAATTATTAATTCCTTGCTTGCAGCTAATGTTTTGTTTGAATTATTTAAATGCATCTTCATTTATCAATAAACATAAAATGTTAAACAAAGAATACTGATGAAGGGCATTATTTAAGCCATAACATTTTATGAGATTATTTCAAGTGCCTTTTTTGATTTATTAGCACAATATGTTTTATAATTATTTTTCCATTTCTGAAAAAAAGAAAAACAAAACAAAATGAGAAACACCATGTTTCTGGGTATCATCAAGAGATTTGGAGGTTTACTGAGTGCTTTCAGGAATGCTACATTTTGGCTTCATTCCTCAAAAAGAATATATAATATAATATATAGCAAATTCCCAATCCATTTGCTGAGAAAATTCAAGGCATAGTTAAGATATAAGATGCCTGTGATTTATTATTAGAATAACAGTTACTGAAGTTCAGTTTGATCTACATTTCTTGTTTTTTCTCTTTCTGCCATTGTATTAGAAACCGGCTGAAAACCATGGTTATTCTAAGGAGACTTGAGCTTACAGCAGTTGAGCGAAAAGAACAAAAAGTAGCTCATGCTTTTCATTATCTTAGTGTGCCTAGTGTGGCTCTGAAAGAACTAGGAGAATAGTCAAGTAACAGAAATTAAATTAATATTATAATATTAACACTTTAATTATAGTAAATGCTGTCTATTCAAATAAACCCTGTTTCATGTGGGGCATTTTTACAAAAACTGTTTTTCCTTCTGGTTTGTAACGGAATAAATTAAAATATTTAAAAATTAATATCAGGCATAAAGTGCAATTCCATGAAGTTACAAGAAAGCTTTTAGCTCTACAGCCTAATATTACCGCATGTTCATTTGTTTCTTTGTTTACCTTTAGTGTTATACAGGTGCATCATTTTCTCTCTTGCTTTAGGAACACTCAGAGGCTGTTGGGAAACAGCAATACAGTGATGATTTACACTGTATTTGATGATACACTAAAATTTTTAAACAAAAATATTTTCAAAAACACTGCTTTTTTCTATTATTGAGAATATTGTGATTTTTTTTCGGAGTTGGAAATAAGAATAAAAATAGATAGATTTTACCTGTTGTCTTAAAACAAATGTTAATTTTTCCAGTGTATCACAATTCCTATCCGTTAAAAAAAAATCATTTGAAATGACTGCTGATGATAATTGGTGCTGTAGCATCTCCATAAGGTTTGAGCAATAATCTAAGCCCTAATCTAAGGCCATTTTTCAAAAATGTGCTTTCGGCGGGGGTGCCAATCCCCTAGCAAGAGAGACAAAAGATGAAAATCAGAGAGCATTACCCACCTAATTTAGTGATAAGCGAGTCCTGCACACACTGAATAGTTCTGCTGATTAAATGTATAGGAGAAAGAATTTCTCATGGTAATAGTTACAAGGGTAGATACAAGCACTGTTTGTGGCTCCAAATTATATTCATTATTTTGAACACTGAGAGTTTGCAAACTGCTGTTCCCCTGCAACACACAGGAGCTAATAATTGCAGAGCATCTTGTGTGTATAATCAATTTTTTTCATATTTACCCAGTAACAAATATTTAAAGAGTAGAGAAACACATAGAGGTTTGAAAAATGCTCCTGGGTCACAGGAGGTAGAGAATTTCTAAAAGATTTTCAAAAATCTAGAATTTTCTTGAAAAATTCTCAGGTTCACTCCCAATTACCCAAGCAGACCAATGTTTATTAATACTTTGAATGGCATAACAATTTGTCAGAAACAGACTTGAAAGTTCCCCACCAAATATACTCAGTATATACTTGTTTACAGAATATTTTGGTTTAAAATCCAGAACAATTTACTTTGCTGTAGACAGCAAATATTAATATCCTGAAGGAAAACTAGCTCAGTGTTGGTGGTCTATATGTGTGTGCACTGTCTCCTCGTACAAGCACAACTGCAGAACCAAAGTGACAGTGTGTCCTGCTAAAATACAAAATACAGTCATCAGTGCCACAATGAAAATTGCTCACTCATAGGAAGTATAAATACTGGATATAAAGATTAAAAAAAAAAAAAAAACTATTTTGAACTTCTGAGCATAGTTATGATAATAAGTTATTTCTAACCCTGAGATGTTTGGTAATGGATATCTCTGGAAAATAAAATTTATTAAAGTCAGACATTGAAATAAAGAATTGAGCAAAAAAGCATTTTTGGTATAATGACCATTTTTCTTACTAGGAAAAAGTAAGTGTACAGCTATCACACAGGTAATACTCCAGGCAAGTCAAATGGACAAATGGATTATATTACCAAAGTGTATCGCTTTCTACTTGTAATTTAAATAATAAAATCATGGAAGTGTTGGCTGAAAGGAACTACTGGAGGTTATTTTGTCCCATTTGCTCCTCTATGTGGGATTATTACCATGATCTTCGAGAGTTTTACATCACCCTGTAGAATATAAGTGTTAGAGGAGTAGCTGATTTTTTCTCTTCTCTCACGTATTCTCCCGTGGCAGTTTCCCCTCCCGCCCAAGTGACTGCTCTCTGTTAGGGCTCGGTGCTCAGGGCTGATGACAGCCTCGCTGAGGGCTGCAATACCTCCTCCAGTTCAATGCTTCCTGAAGAGGGGAGCGCTCTCTAGGGGAACACCTCTTACTGTTGTCTAACGCAGTTCCCCTTGCCTTATCTACGTCTGCATTCAATAGTTGATCGAATAGTCTGTACCTCGTTTGAGTTATTCTCCAACACCTTCTATTCAGCACTTCTTTTATGATCCTTTTTTTTTTTTTTTTGGCACCACCTTTCTTCTAGGAAAAAAAACAGCCCTCCCACCAACCTCAGTTCTCAGCATAGTGAGCAGCGTTCTTAACTGTATTGTCCAGGAAAAATAAAAGTGCTATGGCCCGGCCTGCTACAAAACTGCAAAGACTGTCTGCAGCCAGGAATCATTGCTCTAAGAAGGCAGACAGTTACAGAGCAGATGCAAGCAAAGCGTGATGTGCCAAGAAAGGCAAGACCGTGGCAGAAAGGAGTTTGGAAGGTACCCGTGGGAAGCAGAACTATGAAGCAGTCCTGTCCCTCGGTGGGTGACGATGTTCAGAACAGTAAGTGTACACAAGACTCCCAAACTCCTCCTAGACACCAACAGGCATCATCACAGCTTTGATTCCTTTCCCAGAACTGCTAATCTCCTACATCGATACTTCCTGGAATAGGACCGCAACGTTGAAAAGCTGACTGGCTTTTGCTGCAGGCAATAAATCACGGAAAAAGCAAAGCGGCACGTTAGCATACCTGCGGGTGTGGGCAGGGGAGTGGGATGTGGGCACTCTCCCGTCTCCACCAAAGGTAGCATGTCAGTCGATTCATTCCTACCCAGATTCAAAAAGCTTTTCAGCATTATTTATCAATTTATGTCACACTTTAAAACCATGGTACATTAGTTAATTCCTATATTACAGCGAAATTCCTATGGAAGTACATATTACAGTCACATTAATATCACATTAGCTCATCATGATTAATGTTATTGCAATGAATGAATTAATAATGATTTGCCTCTTTACCAAGGTTTTTTTACCTTGACGTGAAGAGGATCCATGGCATTGATTATAACAAATATAATGGATTGATTCATCATTTATGGGAAAAGAGGCTGCTCTTCCCATAAAGCTCATTCTTTTATTGCTCTTTTTTTCTCCTTCCCTCAGTAGATGTATTATCTTTGGCAGGAACTCAAACCATCTATAGATCATTCATAGGAGTCAACTGCAAGCTTCAAATACTGTGACTTGAATGCAGTCTGGGAGAGGATGAATGAGACTCAGGCAAACGAGTTTTCACATATAAATAGTGTCAGGAAAGGATATAGTTGTCCTGGATAATAAAGGCTAAGCATTAATGGCTGCCCTCTGTACAGTGAGATTAGGGGCTATTGTAGCTATTTAATTGTGGGTAAAGGTGATCTACTACTTTAGTAATGAGAACACAGTAGTGACCAAGATTTTAATTGCAATGACTGCCTAATTCAGTGAAGATGTGAGCTTCACCCTTCTACTGAGGAGAAGCGGCTGCCCTTGATATCCACTGCTCACAGTCACTGCTGGGCTCCTATTTCTAGAGTGTGTTCAGTAGATGTATTTGCACATTATGTTCATGATTATATACTAAGGGTATACCTATTGGGAAGTACTTGGACTCACTTTTCATCATAACATTTTCTGCTTATTATTTTGGTTTCTTTTCCAGTCTTCCAGTTTTTAAAGGCCTTGGAAGTTAAAGTTGTAAGAGTACAATGGCGCACAAACCAATGAAGAAACTGTAATACAGTATGGGATTATCCATAAATAAAAACCAATTCTTTATATTTATAAATAGTTACATAAATATTTTATATTTCCCTTAGAACACACCTTTCCAAGCACTTATGATGCAGATGGGGTCATTCACTCTATCAGTCTTTTCTGAGGTGGCAAAGCAACTGTTTTGCTCTCAGATGTCATCCCAACAGATGCATTTTGAAGCCACCAGGTGTGGCTAGAAATGTAGGAAAAGGATTCACAGTGTAATTCAACTACTCACTCCTACCATGCTACCATATGTCTTACTTTTGTAAGTGTGTACAGTAGAAGGGCAATTTTTTCACACTGATGTCAGTTGTGACATTAGGATTTTATCAACAGAGTTCTTAAGATACACATTTAAATGATTGGCATCTGTTTAATCTTTTGCTTTTCTCTCTTGTGTGATTTAAATTTACTTCTTCCTCAAATTGCTTATGAAAATTTAATGCTTTAATATCAGACAATATTTTATTTGAAAAAAGATCTGAATGACAAAAATTTGTAAATATACTAAGGTTT
Organism: Crypturellus undulatus; assembly: GCA_013389825.1. Taxonomy (NCBI): domain Eukaryota; kingdom Metazoa; phylum Chordata; class Aves; order Tinamiformes; family Tinamidae; genus Crypturellus; species Crypturellus undulatus. The sequence goes on from VWPW01021686.1 coordinate 1,567,539, forward strand.
ACATAAAAAATATAGATTCAGCAAAAGTAATACAGTCTTCCAAAGTATTGACTGTGGATGATGTGAAGTTCTTTTGATGTTTCTTTAGATTTTCTATTCTGAAGTCCACCATATGCCCATATGCTGATAAACATTCCTAAAATGATCTATCAATAGATGTTATATAGGTTTTGATGTTGTATTTTGCATTTAAAACATGGTTCTTTCTACCTTTTCGTTCTTTATGATTTATATAGGGAGTTGTTTTAGATACTTTTGCAGCTACACAAAAGAGAAATATAGGCAGCCTCATAAATTTATAAGGGGGACAGCCTGTGAGATTTCCTGAACTTGGAAAATTAAAATAAAATATGACTGGAGAAAGCTTGGTTTTCCATATTGTTTCCAAAAGTCAAAAAACCATATGTTTGACCACACTGCAAATGAGCATTTTTCTGATGGAGAGGGTCATATAAAGGTCACTTTCAATTCAAGCTGAGAGTTTAGGAATTCATTGAAAAGCTACATATTAAGAGCCAAACAAGCTATGTGAATTTTCTTTGAAAGTCCAGTCTGAACTGCAAGCTCTGAATCTTGAGATTATTTGCAATTATATTTTGCTCTGTTAGAGCTTCAAGTACTTGTTGATCTATAGATGAAAATTCAATGTTCTATACTGACAACTGTTAAGAAATATTTCCATGACTGTTAAAAACAACTTCAGAAAAACTTCAGTGTAATATCACATATTATTTCACTCTGCAGCTGAATACTTTCATACTCTTGGGAGTAAAACAGCAGATTTGTTTTCTTCGGGGTTTCTTTAAACCCCAATTTATTTAATCACGGACTGAAGAGAGAGGATCATATAACATCCTTAGTTATATCCATGTAAGTGCAGATTGACACCGTGAAGACACCAGTTGCTGTGGATGTGCGTTGATATAAATTAGGATGACACTATGGGCTTCTGTTCAACCAAGTATACATCCACTGCTAACCTCTTCATGCCTGCCATTATTGTTCAAGTCTTCATGTTTTCTTGATAGTTAATATGCTGAGTCTTCAGGACAAATACCCAAATGGATTCAACACATACAAGGTGTTGGGAAGGAGGTATATTTAAGCTTTATGTCTCATCTCTCCCACAAATCTTATACTGCACAAGTAACAGCAAAACCTACTGAAACTTTTGTTTTTTGTGAGCTTTTGTTTTAAAGGGAAGAGAAGGGAAAGTGGTAGAAACATACTGGTCTTTCTGAGTGAGGCTTGTTAGCCATACCTCCAATGAAGCGGGGCTGGCAACCTTACCGGTACTGTTGAGAGCAGCGATTTCCATTCTTCACTGGCCTGTGAGCAACACGGCTAAAAAAGAAATATGCTGGAGCAGCACTTAGCTTTACCCCTCAAGCTAGAACAGAGCAGCAGTGACTTCATGAGACTGTTAGCAACATCAGAGGAGCAATGTCTTTTTCTCCCTATGAACTTTTTCTATGAACACCTTTTTATTAAGAGAATATTTATAATTAGTAATGTTTGTGTAAGAGCCAAACATTATTTCTCCTTGCCTAGAGTCCCATCAACTATCACAATCAATTAAAGTAATTAAGACATCTTAGACTTCTCCCCAATTTGGTAATTTCATAATATTGTTGCACTTTACAAATATTTTGTTAGGCTGTTTAGTCTCCTAGGTTGGATGGAGGCAGAGAGAACCTTGTTTTCCTCATTTTGTTTTCCTCTTGTAGTATTTTTCTAAGCTACGGAAATAATAATGCCACTAAAATATTTGTCAGTTTATTACATGTATCAGCAGACTGTCACAAGTTTGCATTAAACTCTCTTCGAATGTCTTTGAACAACAGTGGACTGCAAATATACATTGAATTTGGGACTATAGGCAACTCCAATGAGTACTGACATTTTTCTATCAGCCACAAAATAGATGGGCACTTTATCAGTGAAAGAGAATGGATTAACTATATTAATTGTATTAACTGTAGAACCTTCTCCACAAATACCTTGGAACAAATTCTGGCCTCCTCCTGGCATAAAATAAGGGCAATAAATGGCCTCAAAAGTCTGAGAAAAACCATCTCTAAACCAAGAAAGAATACCAAGTTAGCGTGTCTTTGAAGCAGGGTGTCCGAAAGACCAGGCTATTGGAGAATGCAATGTGAAGCAGGGACGCATCGTGCAAAGGGTTGGTATTGGTCATCCTGGAACATGAGCCAATGTTTGTACCTCTTCATCTCACTATGTGAGAGCAGACACCACCTGTGAGCTGATTGCTCATGAAAAGCAGCATAAAAAACAGCCTCTTGCAGGTGTATTGTCTGTTGCTTTCCTAGAATGCTCAAAGGTAAAATCACCTGCAAAAGGAAAGAAAAGATTGCAGGCCGTAATCTAGGACATAACCTTTCTAGGACATAAGATCTCTTTATAGAAGAGATTTCTCTGAAACATTGTTGTCCCTCAAATCTACACAAAAATACAATGCCAAACAGCAATATTTTATGTTACTCTGTCTTTATTCCTTTAAGAAGTCATCCAAACTAAGTACATTTTTTCCAGGTTTCTTTTCAGGCTCGTTCTCTTATTTTACACATCAGTTTACTTCCTTGCATGTAATAGATATTTTATGCTATATATATAAACCATATTTTTTCTATATTTTGATTGATCGATTTCTTTATTTTTCAGGATAAGAATTTTAAAAGAAAACCTTTATCTTTGCTTTTATTTATTATAGAAACCTGGCAGCCTATTTTGGGAAATACCAACAAATCTGGATTTTTGAATCATATTCTTCCACATATGGTACTAATATATCTTTGTCTTGCCTTCATGCAACACAGCAACAGATGTTGAACATTTCTGCTTTTTAATAGGCCTCTGATCTTCAGAAGATCCTTTTAAAGAATAGGCAGCAATATGTTTTTAAGCTACAGCTCATTTACAAGATTTTCTCTGATGAAGTTTGCTTTGCTAATGAAATCATCTCTTTTTCAGATAACAGTTTGACTTCATGTCAAGATTAACATTGAATTTACACTGTGAAAAATACTTATTGTAATGTTTAAAAGTTGTCCTTTATTAAAATAAACATAGGATTAGAGTGCTGATCTATATTCACAAGACTTTAATTGCTGCAGCTTAATTTAACTTTTTACAGATGGACTGTTGAAATGACTAACCTTTTCTGATCATCTTCACTAATATGAACTTATCTCTTCATTTTCTGATTTTTAAGGTAAATGTTTAATAAATTTGTTGAAAGGTTAGTTTTTCTTATAAATTTGGAACAATTTCAGAGGAGGTACTTGCCAGGTTTCATCAATATACATAGACTGATTTGTGTGGTGTCACCAAGCCAATACAGCTGGTTTATATTGGTCAGAGCACTAGAAAGCAGCTGGAATTTATTCGTGAATCTGACCTACCATTTATTAATAATTTATGTAGTGAGAAGCACGTATTACACGGATGCATAGCAGTAGATAGATGCATGCACACAAACTTGCACACAGGTGTTACACAGATCATCTGTAATGTGGACAGATGCACTGTGTGCTCTCAACTAGCTTGAACTAACTAACCTCAGGAAAAAAGCCTAACTCAACTTTGCTGCAAACTTTTTCTCTAGAATTAAATAGATAGATTTTGTGCACCATACAAGCACATATAAGTAGCAAGGGTTAGCCTTGTTTTGGACGTTGTTTTTCACATATGTCTGTGCACAGTGTGCATAAAAAATTCCTTATTGAGAAAAGTACATTAATGATTGATAGAAAATTTTGAACTTATTTTGCAGGACAGGGAAAATCATTTTTCACATAATTATTAAAACATGATTAAACTATGCTATTCTACTGACAGTGCTTTAAATGGTAAGATGTTAATTGGAGACTATGAAGCAGATTCTCCGGGTCTTCATGCCTTCTATAGTCATTTACATCCCTGTACAGGGACTGAAAAGTGGTCATAAAATATTCTAACTAGGATAAAATAAAATAAAATAAAATAAAATAAAATAAAATAAAATTAAATTAAATTAAATTAAATTATTAAATCTTAATAAAGAAAAATTACCAACGGCACAACAACAAAAACAACAACAAAAAAGATGACCTACTGGACTATTTTAAATTTCAATCCTGGAAAACTAAAATAAAGCATATCAAAGTGTTGAAGTAAGACATTTCATAACTTTTTCATTCTTTGACAAATTTTTGGATTCATGGATATTGATCCTGTTCTCTTTTGGTTTCCATTTTTTTTTTCACATTTTTTTCCACTGAAACTCCATTGGAGTACCAAATCAGCTTCCACAGATAATTTATACCTATATTACTGAGTAGATCCTATAGTTACAATCACAGGTAAATTAGATACCTCTATATTAATATTAAGATCCATCACGAAAATTGGAGTTTTGCAATATTGCTCCTTTTGTCCTATAATCACAGTCATCTTTTGACTTTAGTTTTCCATTCCATTCCACAAAGAAAGGTGACCAAAAGGAGGTAAAATATGTGGAAGAAAAATAAATAAAACCTCACAATTTCCCAGCTTAGCTGAAAAGATAATATTTCAAAATTGCTGGACTTTAAATTCTATTTCAAATATTTTTTCAAAGATTGCATGAATCTAGCTTTCTTATTTGGAAAATGCTATTCCCCAGTGTAATCTCACCAATACAGTTTCTTTTAGGCTTGCTAGCAATGGCAATCAGTTAATCAGTTCAGAAAATAGTCTGAAAAGCAGAATCAGGATTAAAACTAGGCCTGGCCTTTCAGAATGTCCTTGACCAGGACCTCTTTATTTAAGTACTGCAAAAACAATTATTCACTGGGGCAATAAATTCAAATCCAGGAGAGTAGAATAAAACTTTTTGTTACTGCCATGCGCACATTGAATCTTCTGTTCAAGCATATGTAGGAGACAGATAGCTACAACCTCAGAGGTTAGTTAGGACCTTGCTCTAATTCCTAGGTTTCTCATACATTAAAAAGTCTTAACACAGAATTAAATAATACTCAAGTGATAATTATAACGACCTACTTTACCTTCCTGCAGAAGGCAATAAAAGAGAATCTATACTTACAAAGTTTCTACAGTGGTGTGTAAAATCTTATTTGCCTTTATTAACAACTGCTTAAGGCTAATTTCTCAGCACAGATCATAATTTTATCCATTCTTCATGCTGTGCTTTCATCAGGTTACATTTAGAACTCGGAAAACCTCATCGATGGAAGGGGCATGGGGTCACTGCTTTGATTGTTTTTGATAGAATGCCTCAATTAGGTCACCCGAAAAAGTGTGTTTTAATAACCTGTGTCATTACTGAACAAGAGGGATTTAGATTCTACTATAAAGAGGCTTCTCCAACATCAGACATCTGTTCTAAAACTTAGTGTAGCAATATATTCACTGAATTGCATGTGCAAATTTGATTAGTTGGACCTTCCAGGAATGATTTCTAGCTGATTAACCCAGGGACCTTATGTTCGAATATTGGTGTTGTATAAATTGACCAAAATCCTACCTACTGTCAGATATTTGAGCCTGTAATTGCAAGGTACATAGAAGATGAAAGAATCTTAATCTAATGACAAACATAAGATAGTATTTCTGGTGTTGCCTTATTAGCTGAGCCTGGCCAATTAATTCTTATTATCATATCCTCAGGAAATGAGTGTCAATTTCTTCAACTTCCTCTCCCCAAACTTCTGTCCTATGACAATTCTGCACTGCATTTTACTAACTTTCTGAGCTTTTTATTCTGTTTCTTAAAGTGAAAAGGTGACCTTAGTACTAATTACTGTTAATGGTGCGGTATGTTGGTTTTTTTTTAATTGCCAAGGAAACATAAATAGCAAAATATGTGGCATTTTAATACATCCCTTTGCAATCCAGAACAATAGGGCCCTAATGTGCCATAGAAATTTAAAGAAAGATCACTGGGTAATGTGGTACATATGGTGATCCTAAAAGAAAAGGTTACTATGGAGAATAATTAAAAAGGCCTTTTAAAAATTATTTTTGCTGCTTAGGTATTAATTTTAGATGTAAATAGGGATTTACTTTTCCTTACCAGATGTATTGTCATTTTAGAGTCAGCTAATTTGTGTTTTGGGAGTCTATCATTAAAATATGTCTCAACTTTACAGAGGTGGCCTCAATTTGATAGGGTTGTCCCGTCCATATCTGCATCTCCTTCCTCTATGGGAAAGATCTGTGGCAGAAAAAGGAAGGTAATTAGCTGCATATCTTCTGTAGGGCTTTGAGAATAAATGGATACTAAAGTGAGTTTATTTTACCACCCGGATTGGTACTGTCTAATTTCTGAAGGACCTCACTGAAGTTCAAGCAATCTGACGGAATCACCTTTTGGAGTTACCCAGTGCTCTCAGTTGTCTATAACAGCATCTTATGTTTCTAACTGATGTCATTGCATTGACTTTAAAAGAAATGAATTTAAGCCTCACTGCTTCAGTTGTTTCATCTGTTAGTGATAACCTAAGATATAGAGGTGTTTGATGCTTATTTAATGCATAGGATGTATAGTTAACTCTATGAAAAAGTGCTAGAAATTACTATTCATAATTATGGTTACTGAGGCAACTGCTGCTCTCACACTGTGCAACAAGGAAATTGTTTAATTCTGGACCAAAACCAAAAGCATTTTTACTGCTAAAAATGATCTGGAGCTGCCGGCATTCAGATGATGCGAATGACCTTTTCAGCCTAAAACAGGACAAACCCTCCAAGTCCAGACCTTCTTTAACATGCCATATGTTTCTGGGGAAAACTTGCATCATGTGAAAAATCACAGCTTGCAAGATTGAAAACCTTGAGCTCCTTATTTTTCCTTTATATTTTTTTCTGCCTCCTTGCTCTTGGTGAACAAAACGTTCAGAGGACTGTGGAGGGGAGTGCAGCTGTGGCATGCGGGAAGTCACATTGAGTCAAAAATAGGGTTGCTCTTTAGTACCAGCAGAAGGACTGAATAGGAAACCAGGAAAAAAACATCATTTTCTTGTCTCAAGCAGGATGCGATATCCTTCACACTCCTAGAGATTTAATAGTGGCAGAGGTCCGCTATGTTTAAACCAAAATTGAATGGCCCTTGGTTGTCAGTCAGATATAAGTAAACTTCTCTTATAAAAGCGTATCTGAATCAAAAATCAGTCCAACTATGCTCTACCTTAAATCCATCCAATATACGAGAGGCATTTTATCTATTTTACCAATAAAGAAATGAAAGTTTTAATGAGAAGAACTCATCCTTGTTTAATTTTGAAATAATCTTGACCATAGGAAGATCTAAATGGCTGCACAGTCTCATAGGGATTCAAACCTACAAGTAGACTCTTTATCTCCATGACTGAGTTGATTATTTCCCCCACCACATGCCCATTTCACAACATGGATGAATCAAAGACTTTTTTTTTTTTTTGTGGGGTGGGGGAGGACAAAACTAGACCATCTGAATGAAAATCCTTTCTTGGGGATGTGAAGAGATAGCTCGCAGATGAATCTGTAACGTGGAGTATAGATTACAGTCTTTTTTCTTCCTTCCTTCTGGTATGAGTCCATGAGCCTTTTATAAGAGACCATTTTTTCTCTTTATTTTACTGAAAATAAATCATGGAACAGCCCCTGCTAAATAATTGTGTTTTAGCTAAATTTACACAACTTTTATGATACAGTGGATAGCCTTCAATACCTTCAAAACAAATATTAGGACTATCCAAAGTATTACACAAGCAATTAATCTGCAATGTCTTTTATTAGACAAATAACGATGCTTCAAAAAAGAAATCATAGAACAGATGAACAGAAGCATTTGTTGGAACTGGTTTTCAAGAGATCTCCTGATATTGAACTTTATCAAAATGGGAAGCAAAATCTCACATTAATTAAAAACAATCAAGGTTTTCCAATCCTTCTCTCTTTCATTTTGCTTTCAAATTTTTTTTTGATTGTTTATTACTGACTTACTTTAAAAAAATAAATTAACCCTATTTCTTCCTAATGAGTGCAATCTTTAATTTATTATCCTTTAGATTTAATTCCTTTCTGGAATTGTCATTATATTCAGGAGTTGAAGAGAACACCACTTGTACTTAATACCCCATCATAAACTCACTTTCTAAAGTAAATATTACTGACATATTATTATGCATTATGTTCTTTACAGCTGCTAGCTGGCCAAGAATTTTTACAGCTGCATTATCTGTCTGGCAAAGAAATAGAAATTGTATTTCACCTTGGATTAATATTTCATTTTTCTCTCCAAGTCCTGCCACACCATCCCTTCTGTTCAGTGAAGAGGGATGATGACCTGGTTTGTAGGTGTTTTTTGCTTTATGTACTGGTCTTGCAGAATCCTATGATGATATGTTTTCAAATAACATGTACAAACCCTCTACCTTTTCTATTCAACCATCTGAAACATATTAAGACATATGCACTACACACACACTTGTACACTCCCAGTGTCTTGACTGCTTTTATGGTTAGTTAAAATAATTTTGTATTTTTACAAATCCAGAAAATCAAAATGATAGTTTTGAATTTTTTCTTCATTTCTGTGATAAGTTAGGAGCTGTAGGCTTCTCTTTCAATTCTAGTATTCATGAAACATTATTAAATGAATAGAAAATTGAAAAAGTATGTCATAATTCTCTATTCACAATATATATGTTTTCTAACCTGGAGAAAGTAAGAATTTAGAGCAAGTCCCTCCCCACCTTTGAAAAGAAAACAAATTTCCTAAAAAATAACACTAAGACTCTGAGGCTGCTGGAAGAAGATGACAATTCCATGGGAGGTTTATCATTGATTTAAGAGAGTTCAAGGGCTGCAAGCTTTTTAGATACTAATGTATTATTTTCAGAAATCATATGGGTAAGACAAGACAGCAAAAGATTAGTGCTCAATAACACAAGTAAAATAAAAAATAAAGGCTGAAAATAAAGTTTTAAAAGTTCCCCAAATGTCATTATCCTCACTAAATAAATGTGTTTCCCTTGCTCTTCGAGTTTATTTTGATTACAATGCTAACAAATTGTTAATCACAGGAAATGTTAAATCCCTCACAGTATAGGAATTAAAAAAGCAGCACTTCTGCGTCATCTGAGAAAGTTGGAGAAAGCAGAACCGCATAGATGGGCTAACTATGGCTAGAAAATCTGGGAACACTTCCTAGCTGCAGAGTCCAGATGAATATTCTCACTAATTTAAATCACGGGTAAAGGTTACTGGACGCTGGTTCCTGCAGTACTCCAAAAATGAACGCAAGAGAGGGCAGGTTAATCTGCATGCAGCAGTAAGCAGCAGTAAGCAGCAGTAATGGGGAGCCAGAAGTCAGTTTGTGAGGTGGCTATATGTGTGCTGGCTATATGTCATATGCCCATGACATGAGACATGTAAAACGTAGTGGCATGCGCATAACATTTAATCAGGACTATAAAGAAGTAGCTATAATTTCTGGCTGTGATATTTCTGCTTTCAGTGATCACTATGAGATTCCATTAATTCAGCAAGTTTGTTTGTGACTCCACACAGAGATAATGCAGTATTACCTATACATAGCAATAGCAAGTCAGACAGTGAATGAATAAACTTTGCTTAAATTACACCTTAATAAATAACTAGCACCACAGCCCCTTAAATACATAAGCAGCATTCCACAACCCAGTGGACAGGGAATAAAGCACATACTGCCTTGCTGTGCTGCATGGCATGGCATGGCATGGCATGGAGCTTCTCTATGTGAGCTCAGCGGTGCAGTTTCAGCACACGTGTGGCACACACACCTCTGTGACCACGTCTTCTGCTGCCTGCGCTGACACTGTGGGACATGCAAAGAGCATTTACAGAATGCAAACGGGATATGCAAACATAAAGCTGAATATTTTCTTTTCTGAGTAAGCCAGTCAATTCAGAATTGTTTGGCTTGTTCAGTGATGATAACGTAGTCAGGAGATTAACAGAAAAGCTGAAATCAGAAAGCTGGCTGTGTGTTCTTAATCACTATTAAACTGCATGGATGAGAGACTGGATAAAGGATAGAAGCAAAAAAAAATGATGTGCAGTGTAAACATATTTTGCAGAACTTGTATCAGTGTTAAAAAGAAAAGAATGCATGTGGTAGGGAATTTGCATCTGTCTGGTGCTTGGAGCTTTCTGACCCATTTGAATAGGTAAATATGGGATTTATGTCTTCAGTAAAGGTTCCAATTCACAGTGGTTTCGGAGATTTTTCTGCTGGCCTGGCGCCATGGCATACTATTCAGATAGAAAATGTACGGGAGAACAGGATGCTTCTAAGCTTACAAGATACTTGTAAAACTTGTAGAAATAACAAGCTTCATGGTGAGGCTAGCACACAGTTCCTGTGTAACGCACTGAAAGCCAGGCTTGTTTCTCCATCCCCACAAGGTGACCTACCCTATCTGTTAATAGTAAGGTCTTCCTGAAAGTTCACGTGTGCCTGCCCGCAGACTGACCCAACTCATGCTGATCCATAGGGGCTGGTCACTTCTTTCACACAAACTTGGACTTGAACACAGCCAAATGCCATGACTCCCATTATTCAATTATATTTCACCTCAGAATTCAATGCCCGTTAAGATGATGTCCTGCCTCACTCAGCAGCAGACACTGGGACAAAACCTGACAAGGCAGCAGCTAACCGTGGGATTTTGCTTTCCTACACTGAAGTACTGGTTTGGTGAGCAGAGTTTCATCTGACAGGAGAGCTGCTATTCCTAATTTATTTGCCATTTTATGGTTGAGGCGGAGGAATATCATGGGGAGTGCAACACATGTCAGTGTTGTCAGATGTTGCGTGGGAGCTGTCAGAGCTTGGACTGATGTACAAGCTCTACCTGCTCGTGTTTGCCCTTCCAAGCTGCTGAGCGCATCCAGGTAAGACAGCTTGTTGGTAATTTTTATTTAATGCTTTCAGTATTGGTAGCTGCTCTTCTTGAAAGTCCTGACAAGGAGGGATTCTGCTCGATAAAATTCCCAGGATTTCCACCACTCGCACAAGGTTTCCCCCGAGATCAGAACACTCTTCCCATTCTTTTCCTGCTCTCCTGTGAGCTCAGAGGTAGCTCTTTAGGTTTTAATTTTTTAAGCTCCTCTGAAAAGCTCTCAGCAAAGAAATAAAGCCAAGGAAATTAAAGGTGGAAATGGCATTGCACTTAACCAATGAGTTACTCTTTCTCTTTTCAGATGAGTTTTTCTGATATAGACATGTCTTAAATCTCACTTTACCCCTAAAGCACATCATTTTTCGAAGACTTCTGCATGAAAATAACTGCAACTAAGTATTCAGGGAGCTGTGACCATGACTCTGTAGCTCTCTCAAGGTACATGGTCAGAATTCATACGCCAACAATTCCTTAGTACAGAAGGGGCACTAATTTTACTGTAAAAAATCAGATAGAACTTTAAACACAAACTATGAAGTGGCAAGATCTATTTTTTTCAATGCAAGGTAGGAAGAAGGAAGAACAAGAACACTTTTTGAACAAAATAGATGAAAGAGTCTTATACAGGGAAGCTCCACTCCCTTGATGGCTGTCCACTTTGAGCTTTGAGAGGTAATGCATTTATTATGGTGGATGAATGGATTATATTCCTGAATGCTGAAGGAAAGCATGTTCAACTTTTAGAAAGTCATTTCAAACACCAAATATTACAGAAAGATTTCCACTTATTACTTCAAGACTATTTCATCAGTACTGTCAGCCTTAAGAATCCCTAGACCTTACAGGAAACACTGATTCATCCATTTCTTCTAAAAGATTTTAAAATATTTTTCCATAACTGTAGGGTATAACTGGGCACAGAAATTCCCTTTTCCTTTTTCTTCACCCCCCCACTGTACGTTTTCTTTCTATTCCCCTTAGCATCTGGTTCAACTCTTAGGTTACCAAGGCAGAGTAGAGAGCGAATGAGTTGCAGTGTTGACTATTTCTCTATCAAAAATTAATCAAAAATAGGTAGTGTCAAATAACCAAATAAGCAAAAAAAAAGGTAGTGTTGTGCTGAATACGTTTCATTTCTTTTCCCCCAACTAATCTGAAAAGTAGTTTCTAAGATGCTTTAGAAGTGAATGTTGTGGGTCATTTTTGTATTTTTTTTTTTACTGCAGCATTGATTATATTATTCTGAGACCACACTAGCCTCACCGAGAGTCACTTTTCTCTCAAAGGTTCTGCTCCATCTCTGCATCTCTTCAAGCAGTCATGCCAGCCTTGTGGTTTCTAGCTCTGATGTTTTTAGGTTGACATCACCTGTGAAAATCATGCATTCAATGAACAGAAGCTCCCTGTTCATCCCTGCAGGTAGCAAGTTTGCATGGGTAGAAAAGTGGTGAAAAATGTGGGCATTTGTACATATGCAGCTCTATTGAAAAATTCACCCAGTCTTTGTGTTGGTTCTAAAAACAATGTAGAATGAAAACATCAGTGGAAACATTCATAGAAAATATTAACAAGAGAAGAGAAAAAAGTTGCAGTTCCTATTCAGGGAACTGGCAAAAGCAGGCAACACTCTACAGTGAAAAAGACCAAACTTTATCCAGAGTTACAGATTTCACAGTACAAAATGGAATTTTTTATGCCATCTCTATAACTTTAATTTAGCCTTAATTTATTAGTATTTACTTAGCAGTTTGAGTTTCCTTCCTTCAGCTATATAAAAAAGCAAAGCATTAGTATTATACTTTCCAGAGCACGATTTGGTCTTGAAATGTGTCATTCTCTCCTTCCAGAAACAATGTTGTCTTTCATTTCTTAAAACCTAGTTAAGGCACTAATTTTAATCTCTGGCAGTATCTGGTTGGCACTATCTTGGCGTAATCATGGTTCCATGAAAGTATCTAAGCAAGTCATTTCACCAAAGGAAATGTAGCATAAGGGTATGTTTACAGTTAAGCACAAGTTAAACACTTTGTTGGAAGAGGATGAATCTACATGTATGCCAAAGTGCTTTGCTGAATACAGCCAACCTAATGAATACATGTAAAGGTAACAGAATCCAAGGAAAAATCCTGGCCATGCTGAAGCAACATTCCTAAGGGGAGGATAGTTTTACTGCAGGACTTCGAGGTGCAAATTTAAAGTCCAAGTCTAGCAAATCCAAGTGAGATTTATGTAAGCATGTCTCTTTTTTTTTTTTTTTTTCTTTTTAGGTCTCTGTAGGTGTAAGCTGCTCTGCATCTATAGAGGTTCATCTGAGTTGAAATTTAATGTTTCATATCTTTAAGGACATCAGAATAGGGCAAAAAAATGGTCTTAATCCTACCAAATCTTTTCAAAGGATCTTTTATTAACAATGATAACAAATGCAACGAATTTAGATGAAAAACTCATATATTTCACATTGAAGCAGAGATTAAAAACTTACCCCTAGGCTTTACTTTCATTAAATGCATTTTTTTTGTAATATTCATAGGAGATGCTGACAGCATATATCTTTAGACCAAAATAGTCTGACTGCAGCACAAGCGTGCTGCTGTTAGTCTGACCCCAGTTTCCTGTATCTGTCTCAAGTGCAGCTGAGTTTTTATTGTAGGATCACCCACTTCTTGTTGATTGAAACTTAGTTTTATGGATCAGTCTCTTTCTGCATCCATTTTTACTCTGAGACATTAGGATTTCCAGATAACTACAATGTCCAAAGAACCACAGAGTTTGATTAAAGCAATACAGAGAACATCTCATCAGCTTAACATTTCAAGCATTCAGGTTAGCCTTGTGTTCTGTTTTACTCCTTTTTGTTCTTCTTGATTTTTTTCTTCCTGGAGTGAAAAAGCAGAAATACATTGTTCTACAGTACCTTTATGCCAGAAATGAGTTTTAAATAATAATAATAATAATAATAATAATAATAATAATAATAATAATAATAATAATAATAATAAATATAACTACTATGTTATCAGTAAATATTCTATTCTTTTAGTAGTTCCTGTGATAGCATAATGAGACTAAACAAAACATTCAATCATACTGATCACTAAGAAGAGACTGGACAAAATGAATTAATCCATAACCATATACGTAAAAACAGACATTAGTATCAGAAAGAGAAGTGCAAATATATATGACATAGAAATGATTTCTGGCATTTCTGGCATAATGGTGTAAGGCAGGATGTTGCCTCCTTGGGCCGGTTGGCTACTCTCTAGTCTATGAGTCATGTGAACAATGCTGTTGGCATGAGATGAGATTTCTTATCTTTAAGAAATGTTCAGCCATAAGAAGAAGTTCACATATGTCATTTACTGGGATTTAAGAATATGATGTTGCTACCTTAGACAGGACTTATACATTGGATTCATGAACATTCCTTGCCCTTTGAATGTTTAGTATATGTGTGTGTATTAAGATAAATAGACTGATATTTCATATCCTAACAATCAAGTTCATCAGAGACCTAAGCTTAGTCTATAGGCACATTTGAATACTTCAAAATCACACATGATTTCTGATTAGTATTTGAATGTAGAAATGCAGAAATTTCTCTATACTCATAGATGCAGAGATGTAGACCTCCACTGCGACATATCACCCTAGCATTTTATATGGATATTTATCAGTTTATGGGGTACAAATATACTCTAATTTTCTTGGTCTAAAAAGATTTTAGTTTAAAAATGATACTTACAGATGAAATCTGGCTAGGATGTAATGAAATTTTCATTCTACATGGAATATATGCATATAGAAGATGATTCTGTGATGACTAGAAATGTTCATTTTCATGGAAGGAAATATCTGATTAGGATCTTTTGGGTAACACTCAATCTGATTACTGCATATTGTCTCATCAAGATAGCAATTTTTTCAATTCATCACTTTACATTTGTTATATTATTTGCATACCATTTAAGTTGCTGTTTAAGTTGCTCTTATTTGCTTTCCAGAGCAATTTATATCAGATGTAGGTGGTAATCAGGAAATGCGTATGGGGTTTTTTGGCTTTTAATAGTGAGTTCTTTGTTACTTGACCACCAGCACTGTCTGATTAGTATAAATGGCAAACCTGTATTGCGGCTATGAATGGACTTTATCAATAGTCAGTAAGACAATGGTCTGCATTAGACATGCAAATGCTATCACTTAAAATTGTTATGAAATAGATAGATTTTCTTACTGAACTGAAAATTTTGCATCATCCCCTGAAGACAGATATTTTATTTAGTCTTGTTTATAGCTTGAGAGATCAGATCTTCTATCATTTCTTGACTTCGCTTTTCAAGGAGCAGAAATTCTCTATGACAGAAAAAATGACCCACTATACTAAATTTTCAGAAAGAAGCATATAATAAGAAACAAAACCCAGAAAATTTAATACAGAGTCCATGAGGATTTTCAATTGCAAATTTGTAAATCCGCTGCATTTATTATTTGATGAATAAGCAGAAAAAAAAAAGATAGCTGAAAATTCACATACAAGTTGCACTGGCAAAATATTAATCACTGCAAAACTTCTAAAAAGATATGGAGACTTTTGAGAGAATCTATACAAGTCACAAAGGAAGGCTGTAATGGTATCTTTTTATAAAAAAAAGTAAAAAATGGTTTCCTTCTACTCTGGGACAGAGATTTAAAAGTCCTACATTTCAGCCCCAAATCTGTGCCAAGTCTTAAGACAATTAAATATACTAACATTGCTATGTTCCGCATTTTGTAACCTCCAGATTCTTAAATATGACTGGAGTCACCTTATAGAGTCACGGAAATGGGAGTGAGAAGGGATCGCAGGAGGTCATACAGAGCACTTCTTGCTTACAATGCAATTATTGTTAACTGCAGCCTGCCTAAATTCTTGTCTACCTCTACCTAAGTTGCACTCCAGAAACCAGCCAGAGCGCTGCCTTAGCTGAGCCACAGACTGAGGCAGCTCGGGCTGCTTTATACACACCAGCACTGAAGTCAGCATAAAACACACCATTTTCACTCCAAAATGTACAGGTAGGGGTCATTCAAAAAAGAAATGCAATATTTTTTACCTTTCTGGTCTTGCCAAATTCAAAACCTACACTTGTTGCCTACTAAACCATTTTCTTTTATTTATTTACTTTCTTTAAATTTTTTTGTTTTAGGTTAAATAGCTTCTTATGCAAAAATCATATATAGGCAAAGAACTAGGATCTAGGATACTGTCTTTTGGCTTTTAGTATTAAAGATAATTTAGTCTTTGACTAAATTCAACATAAAACAATAAAGAATTGCTTAATCACAGAGAAATTGTATGTCATCACTCTTAATGCCCACTGCCTCTACTGAATAAAAAAGACCATAGCCAATGGCAAGCATCAAAACAGGACTCCTCCATCACACAATTATTATTAAACGGCTTTATTGTGTCATATTTTCTCTCAAATATCTGAGTCGAGAAATAGTTATTTTAAATCTTCAATGATGTTGAAATAAAACTGCAGAACTACATTGAAATGTTTCTTGAAGTATTTCTTTTCCAAAATTTGTTTTCATAACACATGATAAGCACTTCATGAAAAATATTTTCTGTGGAAATTTTCTTTTTGTCATCATTAAATGTTAGCTGCCACCGATAGTGGCAGGAGAAAGGTTGCAGCTATGGTACAGCATTGGTCCTGCAATCCGTCAGTAAGGGATGGCTTAAAGGAAACTTTTAACTGGTCTGGTGAAGTGCTCCAGGAAACCTGCAAATACAATGGGTGAAAATCTGACTGAAATCCTTTCTAAAAGGACAAGTTTGTCTTTATTTGGACTCAGATGTTAGCAATGGCTTCCAAGGTTTCTTTCAGTTATGTTTGCTTCCAAAATGGGAAATGGACCTGATGCTCATCTATATATCTAGGACATATTAGGAAAAAATATCTTCTGATTGATTATTTGATTGATTGTTCTGACAAAATGAATAGTTTGATTTTACCAGCTCATTTGAAACCCTGTAGATGACATGCAGCTTGTTTGTGTAGTGCTGAATAAACTGCCCTCACGGACATACAACTCAAGAAAACTACTTTTAACAGAATGATTAACCCTGTCAGGATGCTCGTTCATATGCTTGTTTGCTACTAAAAACACTCAAATGAAACCAGAGGAACATTGCATTATGCTGAAAAAACAGCAGATCTTCTCTGGAAATTTTGTTAAAGAACTCATCTATTGACCTTGAAAAGTGGCATTTCCAGCACAGTGCAAAGCGATTATTTGTTTAAATTCTTATTTCAGCACCAAGACAAACCCCAAAGTTTTAAGGTAAATTTCCTACCTAGTATGTGCTAGGGCACAAAGCCCTTTCTCTGACTAGCTACAGCAATTTAGGTTACTGCTGGCAAGCTTATTTGAAGATCAAAATGAGAATTTTAATGGAATAGGGAATAAAAAAGGAATAAATCTAGGAAAGGGCTTGCATGTGTACTAGTCTTTACCTGTCATTTGTGAAGTGCATCTTCACATAAATGGGGCACATTCACATCAGCTCAAGGATCTGTTCTACTTATTTTTTCCTTCAAGATGTGAGTGTATTATGGCTACTGTAGGGAAAAAAATCCTGCTATTTTTAGTGCATGTAGCTTTCTCTCTAAGCCTCTTGCTGCCTTCCACAATATTTATAGATTATTGGCTCTTTTTCTTGCAAGATAAATAAATTGTCAGCTGAGATCTTTGTTCTAAAACAGCAGCTGGTGTGCTGGTCATGATTTTTGCATATCAGCACCGTCCTGTATTGATGGTATTTTAAAAAATTCTTATTGGTATATGTTGATTGGATGAATCTGCAGCTTGATTCCATTTCCAAGAATGTATAGTAGCAGCAAACACTGCCAGGAATGCCATAGGCAACAGTGCAGCAGAGCTAGCAACTTCTGAGGAGGACTATATTAAGGCAATTCTATTTGCACCATGAAACTAAAATTAAGAGAAGGGCATCTAAAATAATCAAAGGACTGAGAAATGAGATCTGTAAGCAATGTTAAGAGAGATAAACACGCATGCTCTTTAGAAAAGCCAGTTGAGTGGGAGGACAGGAAACATGAAAGCATTTTACATTGAAGCAGTGCATATAAATAGACATTCTAAGAAGAAAGATCTTGATTTCATTACTGCAGCTAACAACAAAGGAAATAAGAGACCAAAGTCTGCAGAGCTACTCAGGTGGTTCTATTAAAAGTAGAATTTTATTCAATGCTTGAAGTATAGAAAAGAATGATAGTTTATAACATGCAAGGTAAAATACTAATAATTATTTTTAAGGTATATAAGTACATGTATACATTTAAGTAAATATGCATATACATACATACACATTTTGAATTCCTAGGATTGCATTTTATTATTATTTTTAGCATTGCATGAAATATTTCTTGCAGAAAAAATATTCATTCTATCTTCTCCACATAGCTTATTTAAAAATTTTTGTTGTCATTCCTTGTCAATATTTCAATTTTTTTTTTATTTCATTAATATTACCATCGAAAAATAATTTGATGATGCTTGTAAATTGTTTGGAGATGGGAATGGAATAAGCATAATAAGTATCTGGTAATATTATTACTGTAGATTTGTAAAGCCTGTATAACTTAATCCCGGTGTTTATGCATTTTGATATCATTTCCTCCACTACATTTGGCACAGTTTGATGTCATCTTAATATGTCAGATTAACATTTGATCATCAACTTCTTTTCAATGGATTCAGATTTTTTTAAAAGAAGAAAAGGCAAATCTTAAATGTACAGTTTTGATATCATGGGTTACCCTTTATGATGTTTTATGATGTTCATAATTTAAACTGCAGTTTTGGGATCAGTTACAAATTTGAACTCATTTTTAGTTTGTTTACTTTCAATGGCTTGTGATTGCCTACAATTTTTATGGAATTTATTTTACCAAGGAGTTACTGGGTATCGGGCATAGTTCATGAACGGTTCATAATCACTTTCTTCTATGCATTTCATATCTCAGATTTCAGCATCGATTGAATGTGTATAACTTGTGTTATGATTCAATGAATAAAAGTATCATTGTATTAACTGGAGTCATAATCTTTGCTCTCTATGAACATCTCCAAATGTTATATCTGAAATGAAGCTTTTACTTCCTGCGTGTACATCAATGAATAAAATTGATATCCTCTAATAAATATCCTATGAGTGGGATCCTGGGATATAAATGGAGTCCCTTCAGATCCCAAGTGACAATCAACAAGCTACGCTGTACATACTAGAATTAGAAATATGAAAGCATTATATAGAAGGAAAGTTCAGTATTTTATGTGAGCAAAATAATCACTGTAAGAATACATATGGAATTTTTGTAGATATTTTCTTGGCCATCTTCCAGCATTTTAGCTGGTGTTGCCTAAAAGGATTTCAACTGCTTTAGACAAAAATACCCAGAGTTGGTTCTTTATGTAAATTTTCCTATTGGAAGAGAGTGTGAAGCAGTGACAGCATTGTTTGTCAATGTCCTCCAGTGATTGTTAGCAATGCATTCTCGCACATATTGTTTCAGACAAAAAATTAGTATTTTGCATTAGCAGAGGATAATTAGGCAATAAGATACAAAAGAGAGTAGGGTTATCATGAGATAAACACACACATGGGGTGTTATGAGGCACAGCCAAGTATCTGCAAACCCTCCAGGGTATGATTATCTCGTGATAACCGCACACCCTGGAGTTGCCTTATTGCTATTATAAAATATCTTTATTATAGGAAGAAATGCGCATTTTTGTGCTGAAAGAAGACGAAGGTGGCAATTTAGAATGCTGAACAGCAGTTTCAGCTGAGCTGTGTGGTTTACATAGATTAATCTATCCCATTGGAATGTTTCCTCAGCCAAAAAAATGTTCCCTAAATCCAAGCAGTCATAATCTGTAGTGATGTGCAGCTATTTGGAGTATTTGAGAAATTCCCTCCTCGGTTCTTAGGCTGTTCATTTGACTGCAAGGTATGCACACAGCCATACGCAGAGATGGAGAAGTGTTAGGAGGATGGTGAACATTGAGTGTTTGATAATATTTCTAAAAACTGGGTTCCTCCTTTTTACTTTTATGCAAAGCCTGTGTAAACCCTGGAAGGCCTCAGAGAGTTGAATAATGCATCTAAAGCTAATTGAAAGCATCTAAAGCTAAGTTGCAAAGTACAAACAATGTCAATAGCACTTTAAAAACTGGGAAAGTGATGAGCCAGAGAAAAGGGAGAAGTCCATTCCAAGCGGCACGGTTGCTTTTCTACCAAGCATGGAGAGGTGATGTAGTAAAGGCTAAAGGCAGCTGGATAAATAAAAACAGGACTCTCTACGCTGCCTTGTCACTGTCTTCTCTGAACCAAGATTTTTACCCAGAGAGTACTTAGCATCACTTCTACACTTCTACTCATAATAGCTTTATCCCTACGAAGGCCCCTCTGAGTTGACAGTCTTGCTGTGTCTCTTTGGAGACACCTCTTGAGAACCAAAACAATTTGGTCAGTCTCACAGTAGACGAAAACTTTCTGGAAAAAATGAACATAAGGAAACAAATCTTGTCTCTAAAAGTACATCTGCAAATGCTTTATTTTACCTATTTTACCCATCAATTATTATTCCTATTCCTTCATTCTACCATTCCTTCAAGGAAACCATTTTCATATGCCAGAGCAATGAAGGAAATTCAGGCAATATTCTATTATTAGTGAACAAATCTTATGAAGAAATCGACATTGAAATAGCTTATAAATTGTGTGTTAAAATATAATCAATATTTATATTCATGTTTGGGCATAAAAACCCACAAAGAAAGCTTAGTAGAATTTATTTCTGCTTAGAAACCTGTACCGTGGCCTTCAAAATGTGTCAGCTTTAATTTAGGATTGGTGTTTAATATGGAATATGGAGATCAATGCAATTGATTTGATTGAATAAAAAAGTCCTTGTAAGGATATATGGTGCACATTTTTAAATGCAACAAGCCCAATAATTGGTTTAAATGTAAAAATAAATTGTGTCTAGAGATATCTATTCCAGCCAGGGGTGATGCTTTATTGGTTTTTGCATTTCACTAACTGATGTGCTTTCATGTAAAATCGATATTGTGCAGTCAAATATATTTTGCTTTGTTATGTAGTGGGTTCAGTTAGGTAAAATATAATTTTAAACATAAGATGTCAAATCTTTATTTTACAATAATCCTGCTGTGAAAAAAAAATGAAGGGAAAATTTAGAGAGACACTTTTAGCTTCCTAAATATTCTATAGAGTCCTTTGCATAATGTATAGATTTTTCATGTGCTTCTCTAGCATTTTAGTTTGCTAACTCTCAGCCTTTTAATTAAGTCCCTAGCCATTCCTCTGGAAGTAATTGCCATCTGTGGAATATTAGACACCATTTTAAGTGATGCATACATACCTGCTTAGCAGAGCTATATAAAACTACACAGAATACTTCCACCTATACTGATGCCTTCACTTTTTTCCATTATCATGAAGAAGAAATTTGTTTTTCCATTTGGTTAATTTTGACACATTTAATACAAATGAAAGACAATTTTTGTAGGAAAAAATCTCAACACATGAAACATTTGTTTTCTTAGAGTTATGTCTTTCTCACAATGGAATTTGGCATATCACACTTTATCTCATTTTGAGAGTTATCTAAATGATCAGGGAAACTCAGTCACTACAGAATATTTCAGGAAAGACAAAATGCTGGACAAAAGAATTCAAATGGATATAATCGATTCAAACGTGTACACAATTAGATTAAAATGGCAGGAAATATTGGCCATTTTCTGAAAATGTGTACACATATAATCAATAACCAGAACAGATTATCTGAAAAAGCTATTAATATGCACTGAGGAAATTTTATTTCAAAGATTCTTTGTGTTCTTTCATGATGTACAGTTGAAGAAGCCCATGAAGAAAAGGCATTCTTGCATGTGCTATGCCAGGGAAACAGACTTTTAATATCATTTTGTCCTCAAAACCCCAAATTACAGTGTTCTATTTTGTTCTTACTTTCCTTACTTCAGGACACTGACTATTTCTCTCTGCGGTCTTGAGGAAGTAGGTACAATTTGGTGGTGCACTTTGCAGAGCTGTAATTATTGTTGAAATCGTACGTTTTCATTTTCAGTAGTTTCTGTTCTATAAAGTTTGCATGTCGAAAATTTTTATTTCTGAGTACTTCTTTGAACCCTACAATTCTGAAACACTCAAAAGGTTAAAAAAATAATAGATATAGAATGTAAATATACATACAATTTATTGAATTCAACAGAGCAGAGAATTTTTCTGGACTAGTGATTTCATTGACCAGTTTTACACTTTTTAGTCATGCCTTAAAACAATTGAGCACATGCCATAAACATCGAGTCACTGGAAAATGAAATCTGGTGAACCGTTCAAACCCTAACTGAACTAATATGTTAGAATACTATAGCTTCCGAATGTGTGCAGTGAATTCTAAGGCAGCTTGCATGCCATTTTGGTCAAGAAGGCTTTGAAAGACATTTGCATAAAGATACGGATTTTTTTCAAACCAAAGATTACTAGGACACTGAATGCCATTTTCAGAAAGATTTTTGCTAAAGAAAAAGATAATTTCGTGAGAAACAGGCCTGGATCTGTTTGAATCAAACTCTCCACAATGTTTAGGCCTACTTGGATAAGATACATTATCTGACCATTTATATCCTTCAAGATGGTTGAGATGTATTTTCTTCATATAGAGGAAATTGTACTCTTAGTCAAGTCACCATTTTCACTCTTGTATTAGTTTGCAGGTGGCAAACTCAGACACTAAGTAGAAAACCTAGACTGATGTGGGCAACAGTAACTAGACACAAGAATATTTGAATAGATGCCATGAGAAAAAGAAAGAATTGCAGATTATAGGACTTACTCCAAAAGATAAACTTTCCAAAATGTTATAGGATACCATTCAAGGGGAATATTTCCCCTCAGAATTGAGATTTCTGGAGTAACTTCTTAAAACCAGTAAGGCAATGAAATTTGTAGGACTCTATGGGAAAGCTAATCACTGAGAGGAAGAACAATGAACCTACAAGGGAATTTTAAAAGTCATTTTCTTTTGTCTTTTGCATTCCTTTATTCAGCTGGTTTCCCTTTGTTTGAGGTCCATTAAGTTGCATGCTTAAACGGTGCCTCCTGGAATGGGCATTACTCCAGAGGGAGGGTGGGGGTTAAGGCACAACTATAACATAAATAATAATTTTAATAATTTATTTGAAGTGAGGCCCACGCTGCATATTTTTCATATATCATAATGTCATTATTGTAAAACCACACACACGAAAAAATCTTTCCAGACGAAATTCCATGGAGATTGTTTAACTATCACGCCCATCCAGTGCTGAAGGCAGCAGCAGAGGAATGCTGCATTAAGGAGTATCTCTTATCACCCACGTATGACATCAGTTGCTGGTACCGGTAGCCTCCACATCTCCCTCAGCGATTGCATTCTGCAGAAAACAGCTCGAGAAATACACTGTCTGTAACACAAATTTTACTCATGGTTTGACATGAAACAATGGCACTTTTAGCAACTACCTGTTGGTTTTCTTTGTTCACCACTGTGCATGTAGAGTATAAGAAGGAGTCAACTAAGGTTAAAGGGCAAGCAGGATGAACAGGTCATATTTAATGTGTTACAAAGTTGCAAGCCTCCATCAGAAGTATGATAAGCTTCCTAGTAACAGCCTGCGCTGTTCTCTCATTGGAAGATAGTTCCAGAACTTCACATTTCTGACAGAGAGAATCCTTCTTCTGTATTCTAGTCTATAAGGATTTTGACATCAGCACCTATTCTTGCATGAGCATTGGCTCTTTTAATGGTTCTTTTGCCTTATTAATATTTATGTCCCAACCTATTTGTCAACAGCAATCATATTTCCTCAAAAGTCATGCTGAAAAGGGCTCTCTTGAGACAGGCTTTCTATTTCCCTGATCATGTTTGTATCTTCTTCAGCTTGACAAGTATCTTGCAGCATAGGATTATATGCTATATTTTCCTGAAGATGAGGCCTACCGTATTCTCTTTGTCTAGAACATAAGGGACCTTTCTAGATTATCCTGACAGAATCTAGCTTTAATAAACCCATGTTGTGTTTTAACTTACTTACTCTTTAACCTACTTGCTCTTTATACAAACTAGTAATAGTTTGTAAATGAGGATTTGAAATGTCAAAACACAGTTTTGTTTTCAAAGGCAATGAGCTCAGTATATCCACACTGTAACGATGTCACTAGTGGTGAATAAGGCAGAAATTTAATGCAGTGAAATGCAGTAGGATAAAGAACCTCACAAACAGTAGTTTCATCGTATCATTGAAAGAGAGCCTGACTTTTAGTCTAACACTGGAGGGTGACTAATTCCAAACATACTTTGTAGTATATTTTCCTTGTGAAAATAAAATACTTTTTTTTTTTTTAATGTAAGAGGTCTGATTTTGCCTTAGTCTGTGATGTAAGTTTTACAAAAAGTGTTGCTTCATAATTTATCCAGTTAGGCTTCGAGTTTTCAAACCCTCTATCTCCAAACTTCTAAGCAATAATTTTTCCTAACACATCTAGAGAAGAAAAAAAATCAGTGAACTTTGATATATTTATTGTGGTTTCTTCAGGTGAAAATAACCTCAGTGTGAATTCTTAGTGTCACACAACTATAAATCATATTTACTAGAAAATCTGTTATTCTAAATAAGCCTATGGAAGATTTTTTTTCTGGCATATTGACAAGTGAATTTATATGGGAGTGATTTCTAATTAATAAGATATTTTATATTTTATATATATACAGTAGTTTTTCAACAGTGACCATCTGTTTATGGGTTATGTATTCAGTATTCAAAACTGATCATTTCAACCATTTTGCTGTACATCACATGTTAAGTTTCCAATTAACAAATATAATTGACAAAGTTAATAAACAATCGGCAGAGATGCCTTGACCCAAAATAATATTAGCTTTGATATATTATCACCCAATATACTGCTTGTTTGTTTAGCATAAAAATAATTACCTTGCATGTCAAATTGTATTTTATAGAAAGAAAGAATAAAACAAAATGCACAACTGGACTAGTTGGAACAAATGTACATTTGACTATATAGCTGTAATTGGTGGGGATTTTACAGTCCTATCAATATAAAGGACACAGCATAACATAGTGGTTGGTCATGTTTATTTTAGAAATTTCCCTTCTCTTTCTCCTACTAATCCTTCTCCTTCTCCTACTAATCTATAGTGTGCTCTGATCAGTGTAGCTAAATGACAATTATAGAGAAAATAAACCTTATCTTCTTTTATCAAAGCATAAAAATTAATGAATCAGCAGAAAAAAAAAAAAAAGTTTTCTCAACAAACACCTCCACTTACCTGCTTTACTAGGGATGTTTGCGGTAACACTAGTTATATGAAGAACACCGTATTATTGACTGGTGATCTATAGGATTAGATATTTCCATGCTTGGGAGTCATAAGATTGATCTAAGTCAGAGTTAGATGTCTAGCTGCGCTTTTCCTTGCCTTATGGCCTCTGCTGTTAGTCGGTCTGTCTTGTTCAAGCAAAATCTACTTTAAAATGTGCTTTGTTCCCTGGATTTTGTGTTAAGAGCTAGAAGTGGTCAGGAAGAGTTCCAAATTTCAGCTCTAAATTCACCCTCAGCACACACTTATTGCAAGTTAACCAGTATGAATAGCACTAATTTCGAAGGAAGAGCCATGTGGGGCTGAATTGCTCTCCCGAACTGTGGTGGTTCCCTCACCAGCTGTCAAGATGCTGGACAAAATGGGTGCTCTAATTCACAGTGAAGGATACAATCCCAAGACAAAATGGAAATGATAACTTGACACAGACAGATCCCCAAACTGCCACTGGCTGTGCAAAATTTCCTCGTCTTTTCTCAGCTGTCTCCATCTTGCTACAAGGACGAACTTTAGTGTTTCCAGTCACTGTTATTTACAAATTACCTGTGGCTGATAAAGCAACCAGGAGGGAAAGCTCACTCACGTGGTTGGTGTCTGAGTGATTATGACAATGAAAATTATGAGCTCTGAATGGTGCCTTTATCAATGTCACAAATATGACATTCATTTTTAGCACTGCAATGTACTGCAAAACAGAAAATGCAAAGAAATAAAATTATTAGATCAAATTTTAGAGGACATTCAATGAACACATTAATGCATTTTTAAAATAACATTGTAATTATCATCTTGTCTGACTTCTTATAAAGACCAGACATTTTTAACCATTTTTTCTGTAACAAACAATAACCCACAGAGGCATTAGAGAATATCTTTTGGGAAGTCATCCATTTTGATTTAAAGACTTCAAGAGATGGAAAATTTATTGCATCCCTTGGTAAAACCGTACATAATTGTCCACAACATCAAAAATTGCATCTATTTCCAGTTTGAACTTTGCTGACTTTGACTTTCAATCATGAGATGTTACATTTCTTTTGACCAGATAAAGTAATGTTATAATATAAGTCCAATTTAGATAAATACAGGCCATAAACACATTTTGTTTTCCTTTTAAGTCATTTCTGACTTAAATTCATTGAGGAAGTTACCTTATAGACTGATTAAATGAAAAAGCGAGTTGTAAACAAACACTACAAAATGAACTGAATTGCAGTTTGACATTTGCAAATATGCTTACCAGAGACACAGCTCAAATGGCCAGGCTAGTCAAATAGGGAACCCAAATCTTACCTTAGGGTTGGAAGGAAATTATTATCCTGGAATGTTTTATGAATTATTCCCTTGAATACTATCTGACCATTATTTTATTTATTTGTTTAAGAGCTGTTCCACTTTTCAGAATTGATGTTTAAATTATATGCGTTGGAACAGAAGGAGCTTGAAATATTAATTTTATTTTGCTTTAAACTAGCAAACACATATAGACCTGCAAATAGAATATATGTCATATTGTAAATTGATTTTTGATAATGGATAATTTGATAAAATGGATAAATATTGAAAAAAACTATATGCTTGCAATGCTTAATGGTTTCTCATTAAAGTCTTGATGTTTTCAAGGTTGCAAAATCTTTTTATATACATATATTATATATATGATAACAAGGAGAGGGAGAAATTATTGTGCAGATTTCTTACATCTGTTGAGGATGTCTGATCTAGGAGTCTCCCTAGATGACAGGTAAGAAAATATTCCCAAAAGTGTCCTTTACTTTTATCATAGAATAAATCCTTCACCAAAAAAAAAAGAAAAAAAAAAAAAAAACATAGTTCCTTTAAGAAAATAAAAAGTAGAAGGGGATTTAAGAACATGTAGGATAAAATATCTGAGAATAACTAACCTTTTTATTTCTCTTCTGTACAAGTTTTCAAAGGGGACACAAAGGTTTCAGCAATATGATGTTTAGTTTCTCCTTGTCTACTTTTAATAGACAGGATTGTTGAAGATTAATGTTTATCAGCTAATAAATTTGCAAGTGTACCACGTGGCCTATTCCCACAGTACTATAACTTACATGCATTCATTAACCCTGAGTCTGCTTGCTGGTTAACAAGGTCTCACTTTGTATTCTATAGACTTCCCTCTTCATACACTGTTAGATTCACTAAATTTTCCACCTTTTATTTAGTGTAGTGTCAGTCCCAGTCAGCTCACCTTGCAGTTGATATTTATTACATTGAGTAATATGATGTCCCTTAGCCCCTCCATATGGCCTTTGTTATATGACAACAAAAGCCAGCTCCAGTCTCACCTGTGTCACTCCTAAAAAGAAGTTCTAAGATGCTTTACAGAAAAGGGAGGGTTTATGGAAGAAAACAGAAGATTCACCGTGAGAATTTATATGTTAAGTAAAATATATCCCAGTATGAAATGATATTTAATGTACAAATTGTACATTTTTACTGGTAATATAGGAAAAGGTTTTTTAATTATCAATACATTAAAAAATTTGTCTTGTTCTTTTAATCCTTTCTAAATCTAAAGTAAAACCAGTAACAAACTTTTGGTAAAGACAGCAGAATTACGGTCTGTAGTTGTTGTCTTAAAGGTCAGTGACTATGATTTTTGTGAAAACCTGGAATTTCATTTCCTTTTCTAAACAATTAGTTGACATGGAGCTGTATCCAAACCGTGCACAGACATGCCAGTGACACTTGGCAGATAGACCAATTCCATCTGGAAGAGAGATCTGGCTCTTTTTCAGAGCAGGGCAGGACTGTGGACTCTATGATATGTATAAGATCTTATGAAGAAGAAGTCCTCATAATGAAGAACAGTACTTTTTAGACCTGACATCTCCCTATGAGTTATAGGTATTAATAGGTAATAGGTATTTTAATATAATATAATATAATATTAATATAATATTAATAGGTAATAGGTATTTTGTAGATGAGGTGGNATAATGAAGGATAGTACTTTTTAGACCTGATATCTCCCTATGAGTTTATGCGTAATAGGTGTTTTGTAGATGAGGTGGTCAATGGTTCTATTTTCCACACTGAAGTAGTTGCACATTCTCTCTTCAGTCTCCTTAGATGCCATGTACCAGCTGTTGCTGACTTACTAGCAAGTAATTCCTATGTGCTTCCTCCTCCTGCTGAGCTATCCGCCTCCAGTCATGAAAACAGATTCACTTCTTAGCAGATCTATCACATTAACTTCTGTTGCTTGGCTGAGTCATTATATAACAAAATTGTTGTTCTTTAATAAATCTCTTTTTTTTTTCATATATTCACATTTTAATTCAATTCCCAGACATCCAGATTGCTGCATCAAAAATGTGCATCGAGCTAAAAATATTAAAGCCATACGGTATCTTAAATTTTGAAAATTAGGAGCTAAAACTACCTCCAGCAAAATAATATCCATAAGGAATAATACATAATGCAAGCTTTAAAAAAGGGCAGTGTGGCCAGGATTTGTTGAATCTCAATAAGTCAAGGTTTGTGTTTTCAGAAATAAATGTTATGTTACAATGTTTAATTTTAACACATATCATAACATGTAGCTATCAGTATTATGCTCTTGTAATTCTATATATGCAAAAAGATGTATTAAAAATGCAACTGACAATTTATATTTAAGAGAATTGCAGTTGTTTTTTTTTAACAGTTCAGATTATGCCTACTCACAAGCAAGCACTTTAGACCAGAGGAAAAATATTCAATCTGAGAACTCTTTACTTTGTGATTAAATCAAGAACCTGAGTTCAGATAGTAGAACTATTCTGGCAGGCTCAAGGGAAAGAAGGCATAAGAGATAAATTAGAGAATATTTTGCAATATCTCAGCTTCTCAAACATTCCAGGAATTAAAAGCCCTCAGTATTGCAATTCCCATTCAAAGTAATATAGCAGCATTCAGTGGCTGAATTGCCACATAAATTCATATTCATATCATTTCCTGCCAAATACATCGTTCCCAGAATGGTGCCTTTTGAGAGATAGTGCATGATATGCTAGAACATGGGGTTCCTATATATAGCAGAGTACAAAGCAGAATATCTCTTTGTTCTAGAAAATAATTCTTTGTAAAATGATTCAGAGGTTTTTGAATTAGACAGAAACCTCAGTAAGCATATCTTTGGGAAAAAAAAGAACCTTCAATCCTCCAATTAGCAATTATAACTCAAATAGCAATTATCGTGTATGTTAGACCCAACAGAACATTTTATGAAAATATTTTTCTCATGGAAAACAAAATTTCAACAAAGCCAGATTTTCTTCAGGATTTTCATTACATTTCATGTTTTTCAAAACACTTAATAAAGTAGAAGGGTTGTATTTGGATATTACTTAAATGAAATATGTATTTTTCTTTCTTTAAATATATGATTTAGACAAGTCAGTTTCATCAACACAAAGATTTTTAAATCAAATTGAGAAGAATTTTTTAAAAAAGATTATTTAATAAGAACTTTTGGTGGAAATAACAGATCATTAAAAAAAATCAGAATTAGGAGAGTTTTCAAAATAACCACATTTCTTCCCAAAAAGAACTCTGCATTTTAACTGACTCTTGATTACATGTTGCAGCTGATAGAACTGTCCAGCAGGACTTAATTAATGAAATATGAGTATTCAAATAAATCTGGAAATCTGGTCTGGAAATCTGGAGGGAAGTGTTTTGAGCAAACTTGAAACTTGATAAAGAAAAGATGAAGAAAACAGGTGCATCAGTTTACTAAGTCAATATTTCACACAGAAAATCATCCCTTTTGTGTGTGTGTGTGTATGGGGCAGAGGGAGTTGTGTGTGAGGGGGGGCGGGTGGTTTGTTTCTGTGTCTTGGATAAAATTTGGAGAGAAGTTGTTAAAAAAAAAAAGAGGGGAGGGGAAAAGAAATGGGGACTCAGTCTCCTCATTCCTCTCCAGTCCCTTGTCTTTTGACCTAGGTATTGATGCATAGCACATTCTATTCTTTTCTCTCTTTTTCAAGATCAAAAAGGAGAGGAAAATGAAGGAAACTAAGAAAAATAACTCTGGGACGCAGCTAGGAAATCTGACATATTGCTAATGTTCATAACCTTAACAGAGGTCTCTTCTATGAACTAGTACTTCTGAAATTAATTTGTGTACAACATTTTAAGAGACATTCTCGAACTTAGATTTAACATCATCTCATTCTCATTCCTTTGTACTATGACTTATGTCTGTTTCCTTAACTTTTTATAGACTTAATCTAGAAGCTCTTTAAAGTGAATCCAAAGACTACTTTACTTTGACATGTGGTTTTCATGTTTTTTTGTGTAATTTCCAATGCATTTCCGATTTTTCTGATGAATACTACGCCAAAAAAAATTTTTGGAAAGTATTGTGGGCATTTGGCAGGAATCCATGTATTTTAAAGAATTGTTATCAGAGATTAGATAGCCATGGAACACAGGTAACTTTTATTATCTAACACATAAATTTTCTTCAGTTGATGTTTGACTGCTTTCACATCCCTACTCCAAATGTTTATACAATATCATCTGAAATTATGGTTTCCGTTTACATTCAAGTTGCCAATCAAACATGATTCCACAGACAACAGTAATTAGCTGTGTTACCCAATTAGAAAAGAGTAGAAAATATCTTGTTGGCACTCACAGTAAGTAATACTTGACAGGCAGCTTGAATATAACTTGTATTTTGAAGGGTTTTGTGTTAAAAAAATCCAATAATTAAAGGAAGTTCTGGAGACAAATCAGCTCTTTTTTTAAGTCAAGTCGGAGAATTAGGAAAAAATGACTTAACCTATTCACTGTGAATCACTCTCTTCACACTACGATATCTCATAGTGAATTCTTACCATTTTATTATAAATATATAATCATTCTTCAACATATGAAACATTAGAGTAATGGAGAAACCTCTCCACACATTAGAGTAATGGAGAAACCAGAATAAAGTTTTGGACCAAATGAAATTTTGTGACTTCTTAAATATTTCATGAAGTTTGATTTAAATAGATAACCAACCGTGGCCAATTAATATGCTAATCTGCAGAACTCTATATTAACACAAGAAACACATGCACCAGAAACATGGAAAATTTTCTCTCATCTACAAGTTTGCATATAATATTGGAGATGCAAGATTGTTGTAAAATAATTGGGAGAAAATTACAAATTTAAGTACAGTAGTAAGGTCTTGGGAAGCTGGGTATACCTCTATACCATTTTTACCTAATTCAAATTTAATTTGTTGAGGATTTATAAAATTTATTATTCTGTGACTTGTAGCTACAATTAAAGCAAATATAAGCCATCTGTGAAATTAATTTATTAATTTCCTTTTTCTTCTTTTTGCAGGAAGCATCAACAAATGATGGTTCGATGATGGTTAGACATCATAGAGAAAACCTTGCAACTATAAATGGAAGGCTGAAAAACTAAAAGGCTTGAATGTTATTATTTTAAAAAAATCATACCTACTTTATCATTTAAGGGAGGTTTCAGACAGGGCAGAGACTCTCACTGCAGAAAGTCTGGAGTCAGCAATATTGAGTTTTACTGGTATTTACCCAGTTTTACATCTTATCTTGTACACTAGAATACGGCTATCACTCTCCTACACTTCACTGTGTTACTCATGCATGCCTTTATCCCGCCACATCCTCATTAGGTCTATTCTAGTCACACCACTGGAAATTCATATATATATACATGGTTAGTGCTGAGAGTAAACAGTAGGAATATGAGATATGTTCAAATACACTTGCTATTTTAGCACTGAGGGCTGCTGAAAAGTTCAGCAGGGAGATGTTTATTTATAAATATACTTACAAAAGTATATCCCTTTATTTAAGCAATATTACAAAGAATATGGATTTTATTTTAACTAAAGCAGTGTATGTAAAGTCATGATGACAGTGTGATTTGTTCTTATACTGGAAGAATCGTATGGGGAAAAAAGGTGTCTACTATCAGTACCATAACTTTTGAGGAAGATAGGGTATTGGTTCTAATTAAGAGTAATAGACAGGAAGCCAATTCATCTCTGGAGAACAAAATTTTGTGGAAATCCATTTTTGTGTTTTATGTGCTGATAGTCACTTGGGGGTTTCATAAACCAAATGGGGTCCATTTCAGTATCAGGGGCTTACTGAAGGATCCATGAAGGGATTGCATCCTTAACATTACATTTATTTTTAATTGCAGTTTTTCTTACTATTTTTTCTCTTGTATTTACCTAACTATTCCTTTTTATGATGAGCATTCCACTAAGCGCCTCTTAGACTCATTAAAATCTAACTGCGTACTTAAATATGTTCCTCAATTTAAACATATAGCATATATAAACAGTTAGATAGAAGTGAAATATTTTTTTCCTGATATACAGTAATTTCTAATGCAATATTTTAACTTTGGGTATACTTAACACAAAGACTCTCAGCAAAGCTTAACAGAATTATCTACACACGCAAATGTCAATCTCTTCAGTTAAACTACATTCAAGCCATGCACAGAAGCAAAGTGTTGTTATTGCTGAAAAGCTATAAAAATATTTTGATTTTCAGTGAGAGAATTCATGTAGAACTGTAAAGCACTTTACATAACATGCTTTACATTCACACCTTTCAGCTATTTTGGTTTAACTTTCCCAAGTTCCCCAGGTTGACATGCCCCAAATTCATGTATCTTTGTGCAAGGTGTGAGTTTGTTGCTGGTTTTACAATGTGATCTGACAAACCATGAAGAGAACAAAGCTTCCTTACCAGATTTTTTAAATTCCTATTTAAAAACGCAGTTGAAAAGAGAAATCCAAGCATAACCAAGGCATTGACATCTTGATTTTCTTATTATTTCCTTATTAGAAGTAGCTTTATTCTTTGCATTATTATAATTAGGAGCAAGATTGGATTCTTTCTCAGAGGATGAGCTACTGTAATGTTTCACTTATTGCTTGGACAATGCACTATTAATTCCAATGGATTCCTTTTGACATTAAAATGGATTTGCACTGAAGGGCAAACACCACCTCCATATGCATCCAGACTGCATTACAATCTAATCCATCACATTATACATTTATAGGTGTCTACCATTGCTGGATTGCTAAAACAGTCAGCCATAAAAAAAAAAAAAAGTCCATATGAAAAGCTGGTTTAAATTTCATGCGTTTTTACTTACAAAGTGTCTGGTTAGATGAGCATGAGCTTCTGCGACAGAAATCCTTTTGGATCATGAATATGTAAGAAGCTATGAAAATGACATGAACTGTAGTTTCTCCATTACCTTCTCTGTATTCTTCACTGCTACATTGGTTTTAAACTCAAGTAATTTGCAAATAGCATTAACATTCCTTTCAAAGTTTTCTAGTGTAGCATATTAGTAAATAAAATGACTATCTTATTTCTTAATGTAAAAAAACATATTCCTAACTGATTTCCTAACAGAAGACAATGATGGCTCAGTGGACAAGACCACATCAGCTGTGAGATTACTATACATATGAAAGCTAGGATACAGTTTTAAAAGCAGTGTGAATATATGCATGCCCACAGCTTCAATAATTTGTTAATGGCATCTTTGTACCTGTCTTCCACCTGTGATTTAGAAAACTAATCGTAATTTTTTGTTATAAAATCTGTTTTGTTTATTTATTTATCTACTAATGTGAAGAGCAACAGCTTTTATTTTGAAGTACTTCTCGGTGGCGGAAAATAATCTTGAACTTGGTTTCTCAGCCTTTGCAATTGCTTTAGCGGCAGTTTTCCATATGCTATAATTAGAATTAATGCTCATTCCTCACATGAAAATAAACTAAAAGAACAAGAATTCTTACCATGCTACAGTATTATATAGAAAGGATATGAAAAAATATTTTAATATAAGTATTAACTTATATAGGTTAAGATGTACTATAATATGATGCATATATAAAATAATATATTGCAGTTTTGAAAGTGATACTTGTGAAAGATCATGCAAATGTACAACAATAATTTCTCACAATAAGCCATTAGAAAAACACATTAAATAGACTATTATTATTTATTATGGAAAATGGACTTGTTGCTAAGTTTCACTAAGTGTATCATTAAATTCAAGAGGATCTTTGCTCTGCAATTTCTATGTCAATGATAGATAATATCACGATAAAATAAATTATAATATGCTCATATGGTGATTTTATCTTGTAAGAAGTGCTATATAGGCATTATTTGTTAATAGGATAAAAAAAGCAGATTTAACAGAGCAATAATATCGACATCACTGAATGCTTAGTCATCTACAAAAAAGGGGTATGAAAGTTCCAAGTGCTGTGATTCCAAAGAAAGTTTCCACTGGCGGAAAAGTTACTGATCATCCTTCCTTTTTTTTTTCCTCTCGTAGAAGTCAAAGATTTTAGACCGCAAAACCGGCTGTGATCTGTACTCCTATAAAAGTGTTCACATAGATCCCTGTGCTGGCATCCTGCCCCTGTGCTTTTTAGATTGCTAATCTTCCAGGTTCAGTAAGTTAACAACTGCTTGATATGAAATAAAATCCAAACAATATAAAAATGTGGACGGATAAGTTCCCCACCTTCTCCCACCATTGGTTTTATAGTACAAAATTACGGGGGATGCTAGGTAGCTCTTCCCTCATATTTCCCCCACTATGGGCAAACCTTGCTCTGAAAGGAGTGGAAAGGCCACTGAGTGCTTCTGGTTGCACACACAGTTTTCATCCTCTATTTATCATTAATGTGGGAAAAGGAATCCAGAATTTTAGTGTACGGTAACCCCAAATAATTGAATTGCTAGTTATAAAGGCATAATAAGGAAGAGAAATAAAATGTAAGAACAATGGTATAACATTTAAATTAGAACCAGCAGTTACAGTGTTTGAATGCTACGTATTTGAGCTTCTGGTTTCCAGATATCTCTAATGTGTCTAAGATCTCAGGAGCTTGTCAGATACCTGATTTTAGCAAGCAGGTATCAGGACTAGATTGCATATTTTTTAGAAGATTCAAAATAATGTCTTTAACATAAACTAGAACCTATTCACTCTGACCAGCTGGGACAAGCTCTTCACATAGCAAAGCAGTCCATATCTCAGACACTCATTAGAAACCTTCACCAGCTTTACTGGGAGCTTTTTATGGCTATTGGAGGAGAGAACACCATCCTCATGTCCCTGAACACGTGCCTGGACATTTGGAAAACCTAAGACACGGATAGAACAAACTCAGTGAAAACGCTTCCTCACCAGATGCAGAAAGGGCAGGTGTTTGCTTTAAAAACTTGAGGTCTGAGGAAAAAAATAAGAAAAAACTTTGCATTTTTTCCATTTTCTTTCTCCAGAGAGAGCTCATAACACTGAAGCACTGAGCTTAATTTACCTGTCTCTGTGGTATTTGACGCTTAAAGCAGAAATCTTAAAGGAGAAGATACATTTTGTGCAATAATATGACAAAACAAATCACAAAACTCCTATTTACTTTATTAGGACGTGAATGTGCCCACATTTTCTACTTACGGGCACAGTTTCTGTGCCACTAGGAAAGCAGGTGTAGCTCTGCCAGGTGGGAAAGAGGGAAGATTAAGAGGGCATTTGTTTTTTCATTATTCCTTGTCTTCTAACTCTGCCTTTTCTCCCTCCTGCCTCTCCCAACGTTTCCAAAGCCTCTCTGTGCTGCACAGACTAGGGCTCTCCAGCTACTCCACACAACTCTCCTGTCTCTGTTATGTGATGGGGCTTGAGAAGGCATGAAGTTCTCCATCCCTTTTGAAATGGACAGTCAGAATCAGTGCAGAGGTGCTCATGAAGTGGCTGTGAAAATTCTGAATGCTATCATATTAGATTACATCAATATCGTCTTTTACTTTAAGGGGAGCTGTTGTGGAGGAAATGGTAAGGGTAAACAAAGCCAGTGTTTGCATCAGATTTGTGCAAGTATTCCCCTTAATGAGATTTCACCATGCAGATTATATGCGATAGGTATACGTGCAAACACTGTCATGGCCTAATGACTGAAATAGGAATTACTAAGTCTTTAGTGTGAAGAATTCTTATTTTCTCTCTAAAATCAGAGCTAGAAACATCTCAGAAAATTTCTCTTGACACATTGCTTGCAGTTTACCTGAAAAAACACAGATTTCTCTGCATGAAAATCCCTTTCTAAATCGTTGCAAGATGATTGCTTTTATTAGTGGGAATGAAACAAACAAAAACAACCTTTTAGCTGTGTTTTGAACAAAAGTTATTAAATATCCAGTAACAAAAGTCACAAAATGCTGCAAACTGTTAAGTTTCTGAAACCAAGAAGCTTTTTGATAGCCTCCAGTGTATATTGGTTTTCATTTGTAAAGTAACCCAGCATAACCTGGTGGTAGATTTTTTTAAAAAGCCAGTTTGGAGAAAGTAAAAGCAGTGAGAATACTAGAGAGCAGTATAGCTTTAGGCATGTGACATTACAGAGCAGGGCAAGAATTTCCAGGGACTGTGGACATATAGCTCTAAATGTACATCTTGGAGCACATTAAAACGTATAAACTCGTACAGAGCGGAAAGAATTCTGCTCAGCTCAGCCAGCCAAAATGCAACAGACTGAACAGGAAAGCCCTGAGATTTTTTAGAGGCATAATGTTCTTAAAAATGGCCCATGCTGTGCTAATAAAACTATTGTGACTGTGAGCTTTTGCAGTGGAAGCTGACAGATGAAGCCGAGTTAAGTACTTTTTCAGACGAGCTACTACAGTAAATCATTAAAGCGCACAAACAATCATCCTTCATCAGCCTGCAATTTGTTTTATAGCAATTGCAAATCGAAAACAATGTAAACAAACATATCGACAACTAATGAACATTCCCCCACTGCTCACTGTAAATAGATCTACAACTTTAGAAGAACACTTTATCCAACACATTGTCAACTCATTGTAAACACATCTACAACTCATAAACAACTCATTACCCAGTATGTTGTCACCTCATTGCAATTAAAGTTGAATGCTAACTGTACTGTATTTTCCTGATCTAAATCAGTTCAGAAGCCTGGGAGAAAATGTCTAGATAAATTAGTCCTGTAAGTTTCAGGATTTCTAAGATCTTCTCAATGGAATTGGTTTTCTTTTGTTATTTTTTAATGTGTAAATCACACCGAATTGTATCACCTTTTATTCTATCTTCCATCGATTATTTTTTTCAGTTAGACTTTCCCATTCAAGTACAATAGTGTTTCTATGGAATTTTTTAAAATGTGCTAAGTACTCCCCGAAAGGTTGTAAAACTCACAGGTTTGCTTGGAATTGTTTTCTTTGAACTACATTTGATAGTCCTATTTATTTAAAATTTTCTACAGCATTCAAAATTTCTACCTTAAAGCATGATAGAGAATACCTTGGTGTGATTGTCTATGAATGAACTTCAGATGCTTCTAAAATAGCCTTGTTAATGTACAATCCATTTACACTGAAAAAACTTGAGTGAAAAGTTGCTTTTTTCTTTTTTCTAAGCTCATGTTTATTGCACTTCAAGACTTATTGTCTCTTTCTCTGTTTACAGAAAGGCAGTTGAGTTCTAGCAAATCAGCCACTGAGTACAAAGGAATTAAAAAGCAGCAATCATATCCTGTGTTCAGATTTCTCACTGACTTCTGAATTTAAGAGAGAATTTCACCTGTGTTAGAGCACAGTTTATTAGAACTAGACATAGCTACTATTACTTTATATGTATTTGAAGACATATGATATAATTGAACTGAGCCAGAAATTATGAAGGAATTCTATAATTGATTTTTAAAAGAGATGAGGATAGATTTTCACAATGGTTATCTCTTGCTTGATGGTAGGTCAGACCAGCCTTAAAAAATTTAGAGTTAAATATAGGAAATAGTTTAAGGAGAGAGAAAAAAAACAAACAACAAACTTGTTTTAGTCATCAAATTGTCCAGAGATTGTGCCTTAAGAATCAAAATAGTTTTTCTTATAGGAAATGTTATTTACTCATTTCATTTTTTTCCCTTCATTTATTTATTTATGTAGCAATAGGTGCCTGCATTCTGTGCTTCTGTAAATCATCCCCACTGAAAATATCCCTTATCCTTTCCCAGATTGTTTATCCTACAATAGCCTAAGGAAGGAGAAAAAGAAAACTAGTATTCTAAAATGTGTTTCTAAATGCAAAAGGTTTAATAAATCCAGGGAAGTAAGTTTTGGTATTCTCAGAGAGGAGTTAAGTTACTGCTTTTTCCGGACTCATTTTCTTTTCTCAGTACAGCTAAACAGTCCAATAGAAGGAAATTAATCACTTATTTTACAATTGCACAACTCTGTGAATGCATTTGTGTTTTAACTTTGCCAGTTCTCTGCAAATAAAGTAAATTTTCTCAGGATTGCTCCAAGACAGTTTGGCAAAATTAACAGAAACATTCGACAACCACCAAAACATTTATACATCTACACCAAAACCCACATCAGTGGAAAGTTACGCTTTGACTTCAGAGAACCATTGATCCAACTCCTAATATTTACCAAACTATTACTATTATAAAAGCCTCTTTCTTATTGCTTAAATTTGTTCTAGAGTTCTTAATTAACTGTAGCGCTTTCCTTCAGAAACAGGGTTCCTGTCTTCAGCAAAGGCTTTTTCTTAATTATTTTAAGAAATCATTTTAAGAAAACCTGTCTCCTTCACAATTTCCATTTGTTGAGCATGCCTCTGTTGCCTTTTTGTAACAGCACAGGAGGTCTAGAGCAAATCCAGAAACATTTAGGACAAATGATCTCTATTTTCCTCAATAAACCTCTTCAAACTGTCTCTATTGTGTTTCCTGTGAGACTTGATATCATCAGAGAGACTGATTTACTGTGAATGCAATTCTATTTTTAAGGCCCAGAATTCCAAGACTACACCAGCATTTAGCAGACAGATATTCCTTTTTTTCTGCTTCTAACTTACATGAAAAGAAAGACAAATATCTTTGCATGTTCTTATATTGTTTTACTTACTTTGACACTTTAAAGTCACTTCTATGATGTGTAGAAAAAAAAATACTGATAATATCATGAAGTACTTACACAGCACACAAAGGATCTTCATCAGCAGATACATACCTCTCAAAGGCAAAATAAATCTGCAGTAATAATTTAGAGAATACTTTACTGAGTGAGGTAGATTCTTAATGGCACACAGGATGCTG
Organism: Crypturellus undulatus; assembly: GCA_013389825.1. Lineage (NCBI taxonomy): Eukaryota > Metazoa > Chordata > Aves > Tinamiformes > Tinamidae > Crypturellus > Crypturellus undulatus. The sequence continues at coordinate 1,607,153 of VWPW01021686.1, forward strand.
TGTATCTATTAAGAAGTCAAGGACGAATACCCTAAAATATTTCAAAATAAATGTTAGATTTGATACTGTGTTTTATGAGGGATACTGTTTCCCATAAAAAAATACAGTAGAAAGTCATAGTGCTCCTTGTGATTTAAATCTTTGAGGACACGCAGTTTTCGCTCTCCCATACATCCGCAACTAAATGTTACTGGCGAAAAAGTCAGTACCAAGTAGTTGGAGTTTAGATATTCCCACTCAGCTTCCTTTGGATTTTATAGAGACTGCAGATAACTTGTTCACCAAAATGTGAAAGGAAGACATAGATGACAGCAATCACCATATAACATCAGGATTTAGATTTGCTAGACAAAATAAAAAGAAATGAGGCATTGAAGTCAGCCTTATTCCAGATCCAAAGGACTTAAGTCATTTAGTGTGCTGTCCATATAGTCACATTCATAAAGACTTTTATTTTAAGTAAAATATTAAAGAAAAAAATAAACGCCAAAATCTTCTTAAGAGCAGAGCCTGCATTTTCCCTATTAATCAATATCACACAAAATAACTAGTGTTGGAGAGAACTGAGACAGTGCACAGAAAAGGATAATAAAATAGCTTAAATAGTCCACATTTCTATTTACCACAATTTTTAATCCATCATGTATGTCACAGATTAGGCCTTGTCTTTAAAAAATATCTCTAGAGAGCTGAGTGTGGATAGCAAATAGGAACAGGCTGTCTGTGCTGGACATACTGCTAGCTTTCATGTCAATGAAAATTAATAGATAAAAACTCTGTATAGGTCGCATTGCCATAAATTGTTATACATGAAGAAAAAGCTCTGTGAAATGTTTACTTCCTTCTTTCTTCCTAAAATTTCCATGTTTTTTTCCTTTACCATTTTTTAAATTTTTTGCCCTTCAAAAATTTCTACAGCGCATGGATGAAGCAGTCCCCACAGTTGAATGCTCACAAACTTGGAAAGGAGTCTACACTGAATTTGTGTTCTTCACACAGGATATCATAGGCAGACTACTGAGATATCCAAGCCCTGCTGGAGAGTTAGTTTCTGCTGCAGTGTGTGCATCATCTATGACATTTCCATTATCAAAAACTCAAAGGAAGGGCTTAGTAAGACTTTCAAGCATTAAAAGATAATTCTGCAAAAACTTTACATTGTCCTACAGATCCTATTGCTTCATATTGGAAAATTTTGAATTTCTTAGGATGATTATGATTAAACATAAGGACCACTTTCCTTGTGGTGTCACTATTTGCTCTAAAAGACAGGTAAAAATAAAAGCAATTTCTAAAAAATGCTTTATGATTTCCCTCACATAGGTCTGAAACAAAACTACAGATTCCAGTCACCAATTGGAGTCTGGCTTCAGACTTTTAATATTACTCCATTGAAATTTCAATCATAAGTGTCACTAGTTTGATCATATTCCAGCATGAATCCAGCCATCTCACTTGTGTATATATTGCCCACAGGACCTTGTATCTCTCCTTTTCTTCACTACCTGTCATCTACCTTCACTTTGAATAACACACATCCCAAGAAATTACCCAAAGAATTTGACAATTAACTGGTGGGCATCACAGTGTTTATTAAAACAGGATTTCACTCATTTTCTTGTCCGTTTCAGACCAAGGACTGCTGAGGTTGCACATCTTGGAATTGGTGCGGTGGGATGTTCAGTATGAGTGTACAGCATTTGCAGGGTTCCTGCGATGACTGAGGTGTTTGAATCAATCACAGAGGCAGCACCAGGGTTGTGGGGTATCGGTGTTCCATAACCAGTGAAGTTACAGAAGCGGTTGTGGCTCCAGGGCTTCCTGGATAGCAAGCACTAGAAGATTCAAGAATAGACCAGTTGCTTGAAGAAGGCAACCAGGAAAGAGCTAATACGGAATGCAAGGATAATTATATTTTCTTGCAACAAGAAGAGCTTGAAAATTTAATTGTTTGCAAGCAAAACTAATACTTAGAGAAATACATTAAAATTTGCAAGAAAATTCTAATTCAAGGATTCTGCATGTTGTGGGTCACATGCTCTGAATATGAGTTCTTATTCATAGTTGCACTCTTTCCTTTTAAGAAGGAAAATATGTTGTTCCTCCTCTTTATTTTGTAATGTTTTACATTTTCCTTGTATGAATGGGGTTTTGCTGTCTCTCTGTTATTACAATTTCATATTTATCCTTGAAAATATGTGACTTAAAATCTTGTAATTCATCTTTCTGTTTTTTTTTTGTTTTGTTTTGTTTTGTTTTGGTGTAGATAATTGTAGGATTTGCTACAACGGTAATGAGGTTTCTTTCCAGCTATGCTTTGTTTTACCGTTTTCCTTGCAATGTCCTCTTGGCAGTATATTTGGCAGCGGTCTATACCTTAAACTCCTCTAAGATCTTATTTTCATTCATCACTAAAATAAAATCCCAGCCAAGAATCTAGCCATTTCCTGCAGGAGATTGCAAAGATTTTTTACATTACATTTTGTAAGAAACGGTCTAGGACGGTAAGTAGTTATAATATTATCTCTATTTAAAGATAAAATAAATAAGTACAGAGCATATGCATTTGTTTACTCGCTAGCTCACATTTTCTTTTATTCCCCCCCAAAAGCTACTACAGCCTTCTATCTATGCCAGGCTGGCTGAGTTTTTCCCTTTTAAATATTCTGGGTAAAACCCTGACCCTGCTGAAACCAGTGGCTTAATTCCTAGAGTTCCTAGAGAATGTTTGCTCTATTTTATTTCACAGTGAGAGGTTTTGAGCAATCTAAATTATGTCATAACATTGACTTTGCAACATCAGTCTTGAATTCCATATTAGGCCATATGCCTTGTTTGCTTGCCACTGTGGGGAGAATTGAGTCGTGTTTTATACAGCTAGTATAATTTAGATACTAAGAGTCAAAATTTTTCAGGTGTTTATCAACAGAGGAGATATGAAACTGGTTTACTCATTAGAAGTAAATATTCATGTGATAAAATTAGCCAGATGATAAAATTTCTCTCAAATAGGTGCAGGGAGCTTATTAAAGACATTTTACCAATTTGTGAATAAGATATCTACAATATATTTTAGCTGTAGTTTCAGGGTAAAATAGCAAAAAGTGAGTACTGCTCTTGTATTCCCTGATTTCCATGTTACCTGCTTAGAGTATAATGCATAAATATGACTGTATTCCTTGCTCTCGCCTGAAACCTCACGATAAAAAAATCATAAACATTGTGCTTTGAAATTTCAATTCAGGCACCTGAAACAAAAGGCAGAGAATTGCAGCACTACATGTAATAACTAAACCTCTTGTTATATGCTGCTGTATTAAATATAAAACATTTTCATTTCCTTTGTATAGGAAATTCAATAGGACCTGAAAAAGGGGTCAACCAAGTACTGTGACTTCTGCTATAAAATGTGAGTGGTGCTAATATTCCTTTTTCAACTCTCATGTGACTGCAAATAACCAAACAGATAAAATATAGCTTTCATAAAACTGGAGGTTTGGTAGAGAATTAGCATGAGAGTTGTGCAGGCAACTTGCTAACGGAAGGCTGGCCAAGAGCTCAGATTTATGCTATGAAATTTAAATGGTTTTCTCTTGAGGTTATCTTGAAAATATCAGTGCATGTGGTCAGGTTGGTTTGCTGGCATGTTTTCCTGGGATTGTTTTCAAAGTGAAAGGGGGAGAAGGAGGAGAAAGGAGGCTGTTCCTTTAAGAGGCGCATAGCTATCAGAGCATTAGGAAAGCATATAAAAATGCTTGTTATAAATAGCACAAATGGGAATTTTAAACACTCATGCATATCCAAGTTTGGATGAAGGAATATTTAAGAAAATACAGGAGACGTTGTCAGAGAAGGGTGGAAGATTTTATTTTATTTTAGAGTGAGTGTTTATAGTGTTATATATTTTATCTCTGTAGATTTCAGCTGTAACACACCAACTCCAGAGAATTTTAAGGATCAAACTTTCAATTCAAATATAAGTTTACAGAGATTTTTTGCCCATTGATCTGAGCTTCCAACCAAATTCAGATACAGATATTTTAATAGTCAAGCTATGTTATTCGGAGTATAGCCAGTAGAATTTTAGTAATTCAGAAACAAGAGGTCACAGACTGGAATTAAGGAAGGAGCTTATAAGCAACACAAGCCTATAAGCAATTCAAGCAGAATTTAATTACACAAAGGGTGGCTGAATTATAGAACACATTGCTGAAGGCAGCAATAGATGCAAGAATTATAAATCAGTTCAAGAAAGACCTCAGAGAAAGGAAATAAAAAAGTAAAACAAATCAGCCTTTTTAAAAACATCCCATGGTTAAATGGGGCAGGCCACAGTGGACTCTCAGTCAAGCCCTTATCCTTTAAATGTTCCTGTGTTTCCTAAGGAAGAAACTAAATAGTCCTTTTATTGATTTCCATAATAGCTGTAGTTCACTACTAGAAATACATGAGTGTGTCCTTTGTGCATTACCTGCACATACAGAATTTTGTTGCATTTCCTTTTATTTCAAACTTCATTTACACTAGCACTGTTTTACGTGACTCTGGCAGTATAAAGCAGCCATGAAGTAAGTGTAAATATGATTTATGCTCCCTTTACACTAGCAAAGTGATGTATAGCATCCTTAGGGAATGTGGGAATCAAGCCCAATGTGTGTGAAACGGACACATAAACACTTTAATTTGACTTAAGAAACACACTTCTTACTTAATATTTTTGATATAATTTTAAGACTTATATTCATTTCTTCTCCTTAAAAGAGACTGGCAGAATTTAATTTGGTATTTTCAGTGTATTAATAGTTCATTAATCACTAATCACTAATAGTTCACTAATGACACTGAAAGTATCATTTTATAACTACACACCTAAACAGATCACTGTTAACAGGTCTGTTAATATCTCTTATTTCGAATATTTGCAGTCTGAAGTGTGTTCAATATAAAGAAATGTAAGAAGAATAATGATTAAAATGTCTATTTGGGCATTATTTTGATATTAAAACTGAAGTATTTCAAGGTTATTACAGTATAATTCCTTAAGTACCCCACAAAATCCTTAATATAATCGAAATGTTGATCTTTAGATTGATTAAATAGAAATGAAGTAATAAAATTCTCTTTTACATCAGAGAGAACCAAACAAAGAAACTCACAAAAAGATATGTATATCCACATATGCATCATTTAAGTATACAGTTACAAAAATCTAATGGAGAATTTTGGTGAAAAATTAAATATAAGCATTTTTCTGCAGGTATATTCACACTTCCCTGAGTGCTGGCTGTGAGAGGTGGTGGCTGAAGCCTGCATTAACTGGTGCTTTGGGCCTTAGGAGCATGTATTGTTCAGGCATATGAATGCCAGCGTGGAGAGGAGCTGTTATCAGTAATCACAGTAGTGTCACCTTGTGTCCCTTTCTAAATGTTGTACACTCTGATGCCTGACCTCTCACAGAAAAGATGGAGTCAAGTACTTGAAGAAAATAAAACTCTACTTATTTCTAAAGAGATTTTAAAACATATCCATGAAGAATTAAAGTGCTTGCAGTACAATGGTTTGAATATCCATGATATGTTTACTAACGTTGTACTCAGGTCTGCACATTCAGGACTTCATCATTCCTGTGGCATTCACAAATGGGGCGCTGTGCCTCACAAAGCCAGGTCTTTAATTCTGTCTCAGTACAGAATATATGTCCTATATGTCCATATGTTTTTCAACTTGTGAAATAACTGAGGTCAAATGAAATAAAAAGTGAACCCAGCACCAGTTCTTCAGGGGAGAAGAGCATTGCTCTGGAATCAAAAATTAAATTTAATTGTCCAGGCTTATTTGAATAACTATTTACTAGTCTTTGATTTTTAGCTTTAATTTCACTGAATTGAAAAAAAAAAAGTCTTGTAGGTTTTTATTTATTTATTTATTTATTTATTTGGCAGATGGTGGTAACTGGCTCCAAAATGTAAAGTATTTGACTGAAATAACCCAAAATCTAACTGGCATCACAGTTCGAAAGGAAGACTACATTTAAAACAGATGTGCGTGACAGCCATGCTTTATGCCTATGAATGGTTTCTTTTACTGCAAAAAGAGATAAAGGATTAAGAAAAGACCAGAAGAATAAATAAAAGTGAAGAAACTGCTGATGCAGACATACATGAGGAATAGTATTGCCTTTTTTTTTTTTGGGGGGGGGATTTATGCATGGGAGACAAAGAAATCTATATGATCTCCTGCCTGTATCTTCCCTCCCAGCCCTTATGGTAAAAAAAAAGAAAATTAAATGTAATTGCTTTGACATTATTTTACAAAAACAGTTTTTCATTCTCTCCTATTGATTTGCACCTTCTCACTTTCCTTACCCTTGTCAAAACTTGGTGCATGCATCCTAAGCATGGGAGCAGAAATCAGCCCTGTCTTGTTTTGAGTGCCATTGCTTTGCGATCTTAAATGCCCCTCAACCCTTTTGTCAATATTTATTGATGGGATCCACAGGCACTCTGAGTGATCCCGCTCGTGAGGGGAGTAAACCAATGGCAAGCGGGGAGGGGAGGGAAAGCAGGGGGCTGCTCCGGGCAAGAACTGGTTAGGAAACATCAGAAATCTCGGGAGCCATTGACAAAATGTCATACATTTCAAATCTTTGATTGCCTCTCTGGCTAAAGCTTTGCTAAATGGAAACATTAATCTACCCCTAAAGCAGAAACGGATATACAAACATATATGCACAACACATGCATGGATGCCCACCTACACACTCACGCACACACACACACACACAAATAGTCTTCAGGGAAATTAAGCGGTGCCAATGAAAGCATGGACAGAGAAAGTTCTTGGATAAATTAACAGTGCAATTACATTACATGACATGTCACAAGATGGATGAGGAAAACTTGGCTGGTATTATGTTCTGTTTTCAAATTGCAATTTATTTGAGGGTTTTAATGGATGCCTTATTAAAACATCTCTGCATTGGTCAGGTTTCAGCGTATGTCACAGCAGCCCATGATTGATGACACCCTCTGCTGCTTCCCTTGCACATTTGCAGGGAATTTAAGCAAAGAGGGAATGAAAAGAGCCCCCGATTCGTATTGATCGTGTGAAGGTGCACTGCCTGAGAGCACAGTCTAATAACATTCTCTTAGCAGAACTGCCTCACATGAAGGCATTTATTACAAGAACTAAAATGTTATATTGCTCAAAAGAAAAGAACATTGTGCAAACAAAAGAGTAAGCAATGAACAAGAGAGAAGGGGAGGAAAAAAAAGAAACACAAATGTATAACTTTAAGCAATGAAGTGCTATTATCTCCTAAGACTATGTTTCAGACAGCCAGAAGAATGATGAATTTAACTGTTTTCTATGAGAATTTTATGAGAAAAAATGGAGAGAGCTATTCCTTTTCTCTTATCCATTTCATTTAGATGAGATCCTGTAATTATACTGGTAGCAAAGAAGGTGGAGGTCAGAACTAAACACAATTAGGATTTCAAACATCAGAATGGATAGCTTGACATTAATCATTTGACCATCCAATGTCTTTCTTCATCACTTTAAGTACTATATACTGTAGTTAATCGACCTGACTGTCACCCATTTGATGGGCAAAAAGCACTTGCACCTAACCAGAGTAAATCTTAAAGAATCCCCCGCCTCGACACATAAGCACACACTATTATGAGGAAGCTTCTTGATAGATTCAGACTATATCCTCTTAATATAGGAAGCATTTTTTCCTCTGCTGTGAGATTTGCAAAATGTTTGAAGTACAGGAATTTTCCACAATCTCAAACTGCAAATGTATTGTTAGCTTTTTTCCTCTCAAAACATTCTTTTAAAAAATTCACATACATAGCTCGTCACATCAGTGATGTTTGGTTAACTGATACTTTTTCTTTGTAAATGGAGTCAAGATGAAGGTAAAATGAGATAATCAACTACAGATCAGGTAGAGTAGGAATAGCTTTGCCTCCAGGTACTTCAAAAACACAATACTGATTACAAATAAAAATTCAAGTTGGGCATTAGAGTCCAATTCTTTCCAATGCTGAGTCCCACTTTGCAGCCACTGCTTTAGCTGCATTCCAGTCGCTCTCTCGGCCTACAGGAAGCACTCAGTACCATCCATGATCAGATCTCGAGCACATCCAAAATGCTCCCCAAATATCTATGCTTGAGGCTTGGTTAAGTACTGTCTCATCTCTTCTATCACTGCCTCTGGCTGTTTGCAACACTGATACTATTGCAGTTTCAATTTCAGTCCGAAAAGATTATTTGTTTGACCTGCCTTGCTCGTCATTATCTGAGCTGCTAATTTTATTATTCTGTTAGCACCCTGGGCTGCATGGTATAAAGCGACACTATAAAAGTGTAGTTTGATTATATTGGAATCATTCAGCATCACAGGCTCAGCAAGCAAAATGCAACACTCCCACCTGCACTGCTATGATAGAAAAGAAGAGGCAGTAAAGAAGCGAGGAAAGGAGGGTAAAAGCTGTAATAACGATAAATAGGAATAAAAGAACCATAGCAGTCAAGGCACTTTACCAATTTGCTCAGGTTAGGGTTTGCCAGATTTCCTATGAGGGTCTCTGAGAGTCCCTACAGTCAAAAGAATTTTGAAGATAAAAGCAATAATACTAAGGACACATACTGGTAAAATCGCATTTTAATAACTTTAAAAGCCAAAATCCGTATTTTTTTTTGCTGACAAGAAGCAAAGTCAGAAGTCTCTACGTCTCCAGGTCTTAGAATTTACTTATGGGAAGCTGACTGGAATGATTTATAAGCGTTTCTCAGAGTTTGAGTGTATGACAGGGTTTAAACTTTTAGAGAACCTGCTCTGGTTTTTGTTTCAGTTTTCTTAGCTTCTTTCTGCCATAGTGCAACCATCTTTTTCTACCTGTTTTTATATATCTTGACTTAGAGTAGCACCTTAAGCAATAAATGAGGTCTTTTAACATTCATCAAATTTAGCAATCATTTTATCCTTTGAGATGTCTGACTTAAGAAAAATTAGTGAACCCTTCCCAACCCCTTTTCTTCCTACCTTATCTTTCCTTTCCTTCCCTTCCCATCTTTTACTTTCTAAGTACAAATAAACTAACTTGAAATTCTGAAAGGAAAAAAAAGAATTTTAATTGTTTGTAGTCCCTACTATTCCTGATACCACAGGATACTTGTTTTATTGTTGGAGAAGCCCTAAAATGGTTGCCTTCTTGTTGCAGATATTTTATAGCATAGGAAAAATTGTTTCTAAAGCAGGAGAATTCATCTGCTTATAACAGAAGGCTAACCACGGTGATAAGTCTCCTGTGACTATTTCAGAATAACACATGTATCACATGAGCAAGCCATGTGGAGCTGGCCTGGCCAACCAGGTAACCTGACCATGACCCTCTAAAGAATGCCATGTTTGGAACCATTGTTATCAAATATTTTCTTGATAACATAATTCAATTTCAACTATACGTATGTAGATGAAACATAATAGGGATTGAATATTAATAAACATTGACTTTTTCAGTAATAAGAATTGAAATTCTACTAAGTGTACCTTAGAAGCTACAGCTCCCACAATTTCACTTCTTGCAAGCCACATTCTTCTTCGCTTCTTGATTAAAATTAGTAACTATGCCTATTATAGCTAAATAAATAAACAGATATTTTCTGGCAGTTTAGTGCACAAATGCAACCTCCTAACCTTCTTCATCAAAAGGTCAAAAGCTGCAAAACCTAGTCCATTAACCTCTGTAAATGGTTGTGATATTAAAAACTGACTCTCAATATCCAAGGGTCATGATCTAGTGCAATAACCATCAGCAATAAAGAATTATGACTACAGTACATTATCCATCTATAAAATGGCCATTTATGACACCAGCACATTGGGCATCTTTAACAGGAATGGACCACCCATTTCCAAGAATCATTACACCCTTGCAGTTCAGGGGTAATCATATAAGTTGTAAAAACTTATTAACTTTTTAAAACAGAGGACATAACTGAGTACTGTATATTTAGCTAACTAGAGGAAAAATGCCACAATCTAATCCAACTCCTGAAATGTTTACCAAATATAAAAGCTCAGATAAAAATATCATTTTAAATGATCTTTCTTTTCTTTCTAAGCCACAATGGCTTAATAGCAGCATTTTATGCTGCAACATAGAAATTTAAGATTTCGTTAGAAATCACCAGGTTGCTAGAGATTCCTGGACAGGTAAAAGCCTATCAAATGCAGATGGGCACTTTAAGATGAGGGTCAGTTACTTTGTGCTTATAGCAATCTTTACTGTCTGTTAAAAAGAGCTGTAACTTTGCAAGCAAAGCAAGGTTTGGGAGAGTTGCTTTTTTTAATAAAGATAGGCAGCTTTTAAAAGACATCATAGCAAGACTCTTAATTCATTAAAAGTATTTAGTTATTTTTGGATGACTATAACTGCTCAAAAATAAATATTTTTGCTAAAAGGTATCTATATATGTAAATATACATATGTATATATAGAAAAAACTCACTTGCATGATCTCTATTTAAATTGCTGTGATCTCTTATCTGGAGAAACTTAAGCCAATGAATAGTTTAATGAATCACTAAAACTTTGATGATACATTAGCTTGGAAGACCTGCAAAGATCCATCCCAGTCTCTCTTTTAGAGAGCAGCTGGTCTTACTAATTAAAATGAAAAAAACTCCATCCATCTTCATTTGCAGAGAAGTCACCCAGACACAGATATAACTTCAGCACCCTATTGTGGTTTCACAGAATGTCTGCAAGGGCTGGAGAGGAAGTAGAAAGTATCCATTATTATAGTTTTGACAAGAGGTACATGGAAACCTTTTATTTGTAGTTAGATATGAGAGGTTATCAAAGATAAAAGCAAGTAACACAGTCACATACCAATTTTATTAATCTTCTTTCCTTTACTTTAATGAATAATTCACCCAATGACTCTCAGGAATGAGGTTATCTACACCTACATCATCTCTTCATTGTGTTCCATTCTCTGAAAAATAAGGACATCCCCGGGCACGAAAATATGATGTAATCTTCTCTGTACTCCTTTATTGTTTTACTGAAGAATATTTTTTGTAGTCTGTTAAAATAAAAATCTCTAGTAGTGTTATATTTTTTTTTCCCTTTCCTTGCTTTTCTTCCTTCAGTGATCTTTTAAATTGGTTTGCCATCTATAAAACTGACATAAAATGGAGAATGGAACACTGAAAAAAATGGTGAATGTTTATCTACAGATATAGGAATCAACTCAGATGTGACACTGAGACTCATAAAATGATTAAGATAAAAATTATGTACAGCACAAAAAAAAACAGAGGAGCCAGAAAAGTGAGGCTGCCTTATCAGTGCTCTGAAGATAGTGAGGCAGTACAGTACAAAATGGACCAAAAGAAGGCTACAGCCTTCCTCTGAGCAAATGGAAGAGTGTGAATAAAACTTACATTCTCTTCCAGGTCTCCCCTCAATGTAGTCCCTGAAGACAGAGGTCCTTGAAATGTGCATCTTGTTTATGTTGGTATGGAGATATGTATGAGATACGTATCTTCTCTACTTCAGTCTTTTGTGCTTAAAGGGAAAGGGAAGTTCATAGTACGCTGAATTCAAACAATAGCCACATTTCAACTATTTTAGTCATGAGATTCCATACTAGGCATTTTACCAGCTGAACACCTTGTTTTCAGTGGTCTTAACAGCTGGCAATCTCCGTGGGCTCCGTTAGAGCATCTCTTCCTCACTCCCTGCGCAGCAGCGTTTTGCCAGGCTGGCCCAGACTGTGGTCAGTGTGCCAGCTCTCTTGCATTAAAGGATGTGCAAACACCACCTGTCAGGATCTATATTCTACTGGTAAACATTAAAAGATTTGGCTTATATGTTGTCATATGTAAAAAACACCCTACAGATAAGCGATTCAGAGGCAGCAATTGTGCACCTAGAATTTTTTAAAGGCAGGAACAAGTTCCCAGCTTCGGTTATTTCAAAAATATTTGCAGGAAAGCTTTTAGGATGGTTTGTTAAATTCTTTGAATAAGTCAAGTCATGATCACCTGGAACACCCAAACTGCCATGTGAATTCTTTATTAAAAAGGTAGGTGTTTGACTTTGTAATGTTCATTCACTGAACTGACTGATCTGTTCAGTCATATTAATCTGTGCAGACATTCCTCTCAGCTGTATAGCTGTGAAAGCTGTAGGTGGTAGCAGGATATTTGGGAGTTTGTCTTAGTCTTTTGTTTTTCTATTTCTTTATTTAGGTAAAAAGTTTTTTTATTATTATTCTAGTATTGCAAATTATGAGTAGTAATCTTTTGAACCTCACTGAGGAAGGGCAAGGCTATTAGAAAAACACCACCAAAAACACACACACTTAGTATTTAGTTGAAATATGATTTGACAAGTGGAGCAACCACAATTGGCAAATGATTTATTGAGTATATATTACTGCATAATGGGCCTTCAGCTAGTTATAATAATTATAATAACCAGATATATTCCATTGCACACTCCGTCAAGAAAGCTCTTAAGAATATCTCCCAAAATGGCAAAGTTAACTCTTTCTTTCAGGTGACACAATTTCCTGAGACTTATGTATTTTGTCATGGGACAAGCAACAGAACTACCCACACCAAACGGTTAAACACAAGTCTGGGAGCTAAATCTGTGGGTATAAATCTTGAAGGTTTAAACAAAAAGCTAAATTTCAAATTATGGCTATGAAGCTATTTTCCTAACTGCTGAAAACATTTAAATTAAGTATCTCCCTTCAGATGAAATTTAGAAAATAAATTACAATTATTTCCACTTAGAGCTGAGCACATTTAAAGAAGCCAAACATTCAAATATGAAATATGACTAAACAGGAAAAAAAATCATTGTTTGATTCCAAAAAATGCATATGCCTCCGCAAAGCAATTATTGCAATTATAAATTCATTATATATTGCTAATGTTTATCATTAATAATTTAGGCTCTAATTTGGCAAGGTTAAAGCTTCATAGGCATTCCTCAAGTTGCTTTCTGTATTTGGCGTGTATAGTTAGTTCTTTATAACTAACTAGTTCTTTATATTTTAATCTGTTTTTAATGTAGAAATAACCATGATAACCCAAACCCACGTTGAAGTCATATTCCCATAAAACATCTTACTATAATAAGTAAGTAAAAAATTATAAAGATTTTTTTATTACTGAACTCTGACTTTCATTTATGAGCAGGCACTTTCAGGCCTTTGATTTGTTTGCATACCATGTGGCTGGCAGAAAGCCTGTTTTGTGACCTTATAGGTATTCAATATCTGATCAAGCAGGAATATATATTAAATAACATCACTGCTCACAGCTACTTGTACAAAGTAACTGTTTCAAGATTCTGCTTCTGTCATACAAAGTCTAGATATCAGCAAACTTTGGACAAAATGCTAGGGTCTTGCTCAGGGGAAGATTGCTAAAATAAAGCACAAAAGATGCACTCAGGAAACTCAGTATATCCCTAACAGATTCTCTCCTTCTCTCTCATCTTGTACTCCGTAAGTTGAAACTTGTCCTTTCTATTCTATTTTATTTGGATGTACCAAGAGTATCTTGTGCTTTTATGTGTCTCTTTATTTTATTGATCCTCTCTGTACTCTTAAAAATAATGGGCTTTTAGAATCCCAGCGCTACTAAAATTTATCATTCTCACTTTCTTGCTTATTCTTTTTTAAAACGCGTGCATTTAGTGGGTAACCTTTTACGTGATCAGATGTGACCAGCCAATTACTAACAGTAAAAAAAAACCCCAGTCCTGTCTATTAGAGTCTACTTTGTTAGAGAAAGGGTGCACAGCCACATCCTGCTTGTTGTCTGTCTGCTACCATGCTACCGATCAACTAATTTTTCTGAAATCTTTGTCGGCGTAACGCTGTGTGATGGGCATGTATGTTCTCTTCTTGCTGGTGAATTAAAATTCAGATTTCAGTGAGTAAGATTAATTGCCCATTTAGCCAAAGCTGGATTCATTCTCCTAGAAGGGGAGGGGGTTGCTGGAGGGCTGAAGGTGGGAAAAGCAAGGGGCAGAGTGCCAGCGAGGCTGCAGGATTCAGTTACACATGCAATGATTTGTAATTCTGAGTAATCACTTAGGACAAGCCCTTGCACCATTTTATCTATACATGACTCTAGGCCAAAGTCAATACTCATAGTAAAATAATGAGATGAAGCTAACTGAGCCCTTTTATTAATGCTCCAAGGAGCAAATCTGATGCTTGAGCTTCTCCCATGGAAAGTATCCCCTTCTTCCTAAAAATGAACAAGTGGGTCATGATGCCCAGTAGCAACCATGGTTCTGGCTTCTGAAAAAACTGAAAAATCTCCTGTCTTATTTGTGTACCATATCATGCTTTGCCCAGCTTCAGGTGAAGACATATAAATTTTGCATTACCTGCAGGCTCATTAGAGAAATCTATCTCTTTCCTAATAGGTTTTCCTGACTTGGCAAGAGGATAAAAATTCACACAAAGAAAGCACATTAAACCCGACGGAAAAAGGCAATGCACCGTGTGAGGTACATGTGTTTACTTTTATTACTGCCAATACTAGGGAACAGCTCAGCTACAGTAGGACCTCTTTGGCAACGTAAGGAATAAAGCACTCCCTGCTGCTGTTTCCAGACCAGTGGTGCCGTACTAGGGAGTTGTTTATTGTGCAGTGATAGGTCAAATTATTTTCAACCCCATAAAAAACATTCTTAGTCCTTGTTTGATCTGCTGTGAGTGTTCATGAGGTGAATCCTGCCCATCCGGGAATGTTTTGCCCTGGAACACCAAGTTGCTTAACCACAGGTTGTAACCCAACCCTGACTCTCCCATTCAGCTACAAATTTCTATGTAATCTTCAGTATTTTATGTCCTGATACATCTGCAATTCTATACCAATACACATTGAAATATCACAGATTTAACCCATATGAAAGGGAATATGAAATATTTTGTATGTATGTGAAGTGATATGTGAATGTATCACAAATGTAACACGGACAAAAATATATCCAAAATTATATTATATAAAATCAATTGTTTCAAATAGAATAGTGGATTTTTGTTCCTTTGATCACATATTTTTCAAGTGACCATAAGAGAACTAATGAACTAAATTCTTCTGTCTTTAATTAAGCACATCTGAAAATCTTGCCTGCTTTTAAAAACAAGAATTAGCTTACCACAAGCTGAAATGCTTACATCTACAGATGCAAATTAGCCTTTCAGGTACAGATGCAAAACTGCGAGAACAGCACAACACTTTAATCTTCATGAACTCTGAAGCATTTAGAAGTACTTAAAACATTTCAAGTAGCAGCATTAAAACCATAGGACTGACTTTTCAAAAATGTGGACAATTTTAAATAGGTATATAAAGCACTGAAACTCATGATGGGCTTCTGCTTCTACTTTCATCTCCTCAGAGAGGGAAGGTTAGAAACTCATAAAACAAAAGTCTGTAAATTCTGTGTGAAACTCGTAAAATCTATGGTGAATTCTTTCCACTACTCCATCAAAACTTTTACAAATTGGAAAGGTGACAACACTTTCTAATGTAATTTTTCTCTCAAACAAACTCAGTTTTTCAATATTAAATTACTTCACAGGAGCATGTCCTCTTTAAGCAAAAATGTCAAAATGGATTACTCTGTGAAACAAATCAGTTTCCTTTTCATTTAATCATTGTTTAATTTTCATTTCAAACATTTTATTCAATCCACTATGAATCTTAACATTATACTGTATTGCTGTCTTTGACTACTGTACTTTAATGTACAGGCATTATATAGGATCACACCGTATTGATTAAAATCCCTGTATATAAATATGTATATATGTATNCATGAACTCCGAAGCATTTAGAACTACTTAAAACATTTCAAGCAGCAGCATTAAAACCATAGGACAGGCATTATATAGGATCACACCGTATTGATTAAAATCCCTGTATATAAATATGTATATATGTATAATATAAATATATGATTTTCAAATATGGTGACATATACAGTGAAATACAGTGATTATTTGTCTTTCTGTAACAAAGTGTTCTGAAGCTTTCAGGTAATTTTTCTGTAAGGCCTTACCCTTAGATTTTGCTTCCTCAGCAAATTTCTAAATATTGCTTTTTGTTTGGAACCAAAAATACACTTCAAATATTGGAATTTTCTGTGAATAGAGACTAATTCTATGGCTAAGCTTGGAGTGCTGCCATATGGTTGCTACAAATTCCGTCCTTTCCTGGGCCACGTAATTTCCAGTAATAATGATACAAAATCAAAAGGTGTTTTAACCTTCACTGCATCAGCTCTCAGCTAAGAATATACACAAAAATAGGTAGTGCAGCTCAGCTAATTGCTGGTCTCTTGTTAGCTGGGGTAATTAATTTTGCAGAGCAAGAAGGTGTCATTTTGCACCTTTTCTTCTGAGCAATTGAATACTCTCTTGCTCTCCTTGGAGCTCACTCTACTATGCAGCCACTGCGCACAACAGCCGAATAAAACTATTTGTACCTCCTTTTTCTGGGGAGATACTCCTTGCAGTATATGAGACCTCACAACTTCGTGGCATAAATAATTACGAATTAGATATTAGATAATTAGATATTATTGCTACCCAGTGCCTTCCCTGACCTTCTGATACAGATTCATCTACAGAGTCATCCTATAAGTCTGAGTCATCTCCTATGCAGTTGTCATCATTCTGTGAGTGTTTTAAAGGCATATAAGAATTAGAGAGGATACAAATTGGTTCCACCAAACCCAATTTGAATTTGAGGACGTGAAATAAATAAATCTGATGGTTTTAACATACTTTTCAATTTAGCTGTAACCTATATCTATTCTAATAAAGTGCTCGCTTAAATAATCAGAAGTGACAATGACTTCATATTCTTTTTGAGGAATTTTTCACTGACTTTTATATTTGCTTCCTTTACAATTATTTTTACAATTATTTGATCAGAATTACTCTTTATGTATAGCTTTTTCAGATGCTGCACATTACAGAAGATCTTCATAAACTTGTTTTATAGTGTGGCAGTTTAGAACTAGAGAGAGGATGGGCTATTTTGACAAGTATGATATATGTGATAAATACACTAGTAGTATGCGTAGTCTTTTGGGAAACAAATAGGCACTGTTTAAATCTTTCCTATTTTTTTCTTATCTTGTTGTGATGATAAGAATAGAAAGAAAACAAGAAAGCAGAACTGAACAAAATGTTTTGTGGAAGGTGGACAAAAACACACTCATAGGAAAAGAGCCAGCATGTATCAAATCACTTTATGATGTAGCTTGAAACAAAACAAAACAAATGCAAAATTTGAAGCCTTGAATAGCTTGCACAGGAAGCCACAACCTTTTGTTTGATTATTTAAGAGTTCCCCTGGAGTGGAAATAGTATTTGATAATGTTTTACATAAATAAATAATTTTCTAAGTCCTAAATCCAACTAAAGCTCTAAAAATCAGATAACCAGGTTGCACTTTATTTTAGAGATAGCAAGCATACATCTCCAGGTGCATGTTTTACTAATACTTGATAACTAATACTAATACTTGATAACTAATACTTTACTACCAAGTATCTCTCTGTCTATCTATGCAAATGTTCTTTTTCGAACCTGGAATTTATGATTCCTTCCGCTGAGGAAGAAATGAGTATTTGTATTCTCAGTAACTGAATATTGCTATGTAGGAAATAATAATTAAAAAAAAAAGAGAGAGAAAAAAAGAAAAAAGAAAAGAAAAAAAGGGTTAGTTTATTGCTATATATGGTAAGCTAAAATGACTGAATGGAAACAGAGCATGTTGATAAGAAGTTGACTTTAGAAAGCTGATTTGCAAAATCCTTATAGGCCTACTAACCACAAAGGGGAGCCCTGAATAATCCTTCAGTACAGGTTTAAAACCACTTACAGAAAACTATAATCTACAGCCTAAAAATGTATCTCTCAATTTTAGCTTGTTCATGATAAGCAACTTAGGAACAACATTGTCTTGGTTTGAAAACATCTATGTGGGGCAAATGCATCTAGGTCATGCAGAAAACAGTATGTTGCCACAACTATCATTAGCTTAATACACTTCACAGCAAATCCTACTGTGAGCTAAATTCAGGCCCAGTAGGTGCAGCACTCTTGACTTCAATGAAGCCTCACCTGCTTATGCCCTATCTGAATCAGTCCTTGTGTGCACAGGAATAGTTTTTCAATCACTGCCATTCACTGAACACTATTTCAGCAGACGCTCAGTGTGAGTTCCCACTATAAAATATCTGCTGTGCAGCAGCAGGCTATTCCTTCCCATCCTGCTCACTGTCCCCTTCGTCATTCCTCTGAGCAACCCTCCATCACTCTGCAAACTGCTCCTGGCAGCTCTGATCCTGTGACTGGGGTGGATGAAAGTCACATACACTGTGAGGGATGGTTGTTTCATGCCTCAGAAAGCTGTTTTGACTGCTGACAGGAAGTTTTTGGTCACTTCTTGTGTGTATTAGGCAGCATACATTGCCTTTTTTCCAGCGCTGAGTACCTACAGGCTAGGATCTGTTTAGTTTAACTGAAGATTGGCAGGAATTTTACAATCTTCACTTTGGAAAGTGGAAAAAAATGTTGCATAATCTTTTTCTCTGTATATTTTGAACTGTTAGACTGTCTGACCTATTAAATCTCTGTTTGGCTAAGAACAGTTCCATGCAATCCTGAAAACTAGATTGTGAGTATGATTAATGGACATTTCTTTATCTGCTACATGAAGTGATCTAAGTATTGACCCTTCTAATAGTACCAGTTACCTGCAGCTGCATTCCCGAGTTTGTGATCTTACCTGTTCAGTGGTAGTCCCTAGCTCTTTGTTCCTGTTTCTATTTTGTCTCTCAGCTTGCTTAATTCCTGCCTCATCTCCTCTGGATCTACTTCCTGGTTCAGAAATGGTTTTCTCACCTTTCTCACCCTTCAGCTTGTCTTTCTTAGCTTCTGAAATTCATAACAGTAGCCTGACTAAACATCACCTCTTGCACTCCTTGAGTTCTCCTGTTGCTAATATCGCTTCACTTGGGCCACTATATTTGATTCCTTTTTATACCACTACTACGAACGTAATGGGCAAGAGTCTTCTTTTAGAATCATCTAATAGATATTGCATTTGGCCAAATTACATGCAGGAAACTGACAAAAAGAGATTCTATCCAATTACCTGAAAAGGGGAAGTGCAGTGACTACGTTCAGGTATGCAGCTACACGTAGAAATCTAAAAGGATGCTTCCTATTGTGATAGCGGTATGGAGAGAAACAAATCTTTATATGCAGAAGTCTTTTTTCATTCTGAGACAACTTCCCTGATCTGATGACAGAATCTGCAGAAAGTATGCTTAGGGGAGAAGTGCAGAATCGCCTTTTTATGAACTTAAGCAGAACACCATTGTGTTTGCTGGGCATAAGATACTCCTGCAGAAGAGTGACAGAGTGATTGTGAGACCATGACCACACAAATGCTCATGCATTTAGTTTCAGTGGGACACAACACAGTAAATATTCCAATACTCTCACCTGGGAGATGAGGAAGCATTCATCTTCCCTCGAGCTGATTTGTCCTGCAGTCTCCATTGTATGACAATCTCTTGCAATGAGATGCAAACTGGGCTTGCCAAAGACTGCCAGAGCGGCAGAGAGGAGCAAAACAGGAGAGAGTAGTTGAGTTCCAGCCCTGCGTCGTCCATCCATGGGAGAGCAATGGATGTTGTCTACTTTGACTTCTGTAGGGCTTTCGACACAGTCTCCCATAACATCCTCATAGGAAAGTTTAGGAAGTGCGGACTGGATGAGTGGACTGTGAAGTGGACTGAGGACTGACTGGATGGCAAAGCTCATGATAAATGGGACTGAGTCTGGCTGGAGGCCTGTGGTCAGTAGCGTCCCGCAAGGGTCAATACTGGGCCCGATGCTCTTCAGCTTGTTCATCAATGACTTGGATGAGGGCGCTGAGTGCACCCTCAGCAAGTTTGCAGATGACACCAAACTGGAGGAGCGACCGATACTCCCAAGGACTGTGCTGCCATTCAGAGAGTCCTAGACAGGATGGAGAGTTGGGCAGAGAGGAACCTCATGAGGTTCAACAAGAACAGGTGCAGGGTCCTGCACCTGGGGAGGAATAACCCCAGACATCAGTACAGATTAGGGGTTGACCTGCTGGAAAGCAGCTCCACAGAGAGGAATTTTGAAGTCCTGGTAGACAGCAGGTTGACCATGAGGCAGCAATGTGCCCTTGCGGCCAAGAAGGCCAATGGGATCCTGGCCTGCACCAGGAGGAGCGTTGCCAGCAGGTCGAGGGAGAGGATCCTGCCCCTCTGCTCAGCTCTGGTGAGGTCGCACCTGGAGTACTGGGGGCAGTTCTGGGCTCCCCAGTACAAGAGGGACGTGGAGCTTCTAGAGAGGGTCCAGCAGAGAGCCACGAAGATGATTAAGGGACTGGAGCATCTATCATATGAGGAAAAGCTCATATGGCCCAGGAAAAAAAATGGGCCTGTTTAGTCTGGAGAAAAGAAGGCTGAGAGTAGGTTTGATCAACAGGTTCACGTACCTGAGGGGTGATTGAGGGGTGAGGGGCGAGGGGAGGATGGGGCCAGCCTCTTCCCCATGGTGGCCGGTGACCGGATGAGGGGTAACGGGTGCAACTTGAAACACAGGAAGTTCCACCTCCCTAGGAGGAAGAACTTCTTTCCTGTGAGGGTGACAGAGCCCTGGCACAGGCTGCCCAGAGAGGCTGTGCAGTCTCCTTCTCTGGAGATCTTCCAAACCCGCCTGGATGCCACCCTGTGCCACATGCTCTGGGTGTCCCTGCTGGAGCAGGGGGTTGGACTAGATGACCTCTAGAGGTCCCTTCCAACCTTAACCATCCTGTAATTCCATGATATAAACTTCTGTATGAGACTTTGTTTTGAAAGGTGGGGAAATCATCATTTTTGCCTGTGGAAGACTCTGAACTTTGCTCTTCCATTTTGTGGGCAATTGTCTTAACTATCAAACTGTCAGGAGAAAACAGGAATTTTGTTCCTTGAGTTTGTCCATCTGTGTTTTAAAAAATAAGCATAAGTTAGTTTCCTGAATTGACATGTCCGCTCTAGGAATTTGAGCAGTCAGGCCTTGAATGCTAAGCAACAGGATGTAAAAGTTTGGAAAGTGCCCCCAAATTAAGCCTTGTAACATTCAGTGTTACTATACATAAGTCACTGGCTGAACTGAGTCAATGAACTAAATTTTTAAAAGAGCCTAAAGGTGCAGGTATCTGTGATTGTGATTTTAACTGCCTCTCCCACTCCACCTGTTTGCATCTGGAAAGCAAGGCAGACATTGATTCTTCAGCATGTA
Organism: Crypturellus undulatus; assembly: GCA_013389825.1. NCBI lineage: Eukaryota > Metazoa > Chordata > Aves > Tinamiformes > Tinamidae > Crypturellus > Crypturellus undulatus. The sequence goes on from VWPW01021686.1 coordinate 1,628,555, forward strand.
TGCTTTCTACAAGTTCATTGTAGTAGTTTTAGGAAGCTTTTTATACTTTTTAGGAACTGCTTTGACTACTCTTGTTCCAGAGTCCTTCTAGTTCTGAACTGTATGTTCTCTGTCACCTGCTGAGCTCTGAAATTCTCTCTTTCAGCTGCGTGAAAAGGCATATCCCCTTCAGCACGTACCATACAGCCTGTGAGGAAAGAATTTGGTGACCTACAGACACTTTTCAATTCTGAAATCTCCTTGCTGTGACACAACTCACTGACATTTCTTCGGGGAGCTTCATACACTTGAAAACTACAAAACAGAAAAGTGGTTGAAAGATATCCTAAGCCAGTTCTTGAAGGTAGTTTAGTTGCTAAGTCAGGTGAACTTATCTGAAAATTGTATATTGAAGGATGTCAGTGTGTTTTAAGACTGATTGGCAGAGTCTGTCATCATAGCATGACATCACAGTAACTCTTAACCTTACCTTGAATATACTTTTTCTGAACAGTTTCTTTTCCATGACAGCACACTGCTGCATTGCAGTTTATGGCAGGAAAAACATAATTCGGTGGATTGCCTTCTTGCGATGCTATAACCCTAAAAGATATGTAACTAAAAGATGCAGGATCTTTCAAATACGATTACTTGTATAAGTCTGACAGTTCTAATGTTACTCAGTAGACATTCTGAATTTGAAATATTCAGGGATATGATTATTTACATTTTTAGCTGATTTATCTCTGTATGGTCACCTTGGCAACACCATGGAATGGAAGGAACACATAAAAAGATTCCAGTTCTCAATAAATCTTTACTGTACAATTGCTTGCATTTACAGCTCCATACCATACTCCACTAAATCCAGACTGGGCCAAGCTCTTCAACTTAGCTACACTGAAGCACAAAACAACATCATACAGAATATTACATCATATATGAGCACTGAGAGCAATAACACAAGGGAAGCATCAAAAAATTTGTAGTGAACACAAAAAGATGATAATTTGCCAATATATCCATTCAACAGAAGCTTTTAAGCCCCAATAAAAGTTGTTTACTACATATTTCAGGCCAAACTTTGACAATTTACATTGTTTCTCCACAGCAGTTGCAATCTTTGGATGTGACTTTTATTTTCAGTACTATAACTTTCCTCACTAAAAAATAAGAAATGACTAATGATAGTCTGGAAACTATTAACTTAAAAAAGAACAGCTAAAACTGTTTGATCCTCCTTTGATGAAGTGTGAACACTAGACCATTTTCCCGGAGGTGTAATTGTGATTCCCCTTCTCTGAAGGAAAAGAAGAAGATATTTTAGTCTCTGTTACTTGTTTAGAAGAAGCTATATCCGATGATCGATTTATTAAGCTTTTAGCAAAAGTTAGATTTCTGGTTTCCATTTTACATGAATTTTGTCGATATTATATAATATTCTCTGTCAAAAATGTCATTTATTCTCCAAATCTCAGAATAATTAATAATTATGCCTTTGCCCAGTAAAACTATTAAAAAGAAGGAAAGAAGGAAAGAAGGAAAGAGAAAGAAGGAAGGAAGGAAGGAAGGAAGGAAGGAAGGAAGGAA